>PVKS010004515.1:0-92510 GCA_004027875.1 Aplodontia rufa
TCCTCCAGGTATCCTAGGCAATCATCCCCCTGTTGCTTTAAGAATCATATAATTTGAGGTTATTATTAGCTTAGCCGTCTAACATACTGCTTCCCGATGTATTCTAGCTTCCACAGATGAGAGAAACCATTCGGCCTTTGAGTCTCTGAGATTGGGATTCTTCCCTTAGCATAATTCTTTCCATCTCCATCCATTTGCTATCAAAAGCCATAATATCATCTTCTCTAATGGCCAAGTAGTCTTCTATTGTATATATGTACCACAGGTTTTGAATCCACTCGTCCAGCAAGGGGCATCTGGGTTGGTTTCATAGTCTAGCTATAGTAAATTGAGCTGCTATAAACATTGATGAAGCCACATCACTATAGTATGCTGATTCTAACTCTTTTGGGAAAATACCCAGGAGTGGGATAGCTGGGTCATAAGGTGGATCCATCCTTAATTTGTTAAGGAGTCTCCACACTGCTTTCCAGAGTGGCTGAACCAGTTTGCAGTCCCACCAGCAGTGTGACAGTGTTCCTCTTTTCCCACAACCACTCCAGCATCTGTTCTTGTTCATATTCTTCATTTTTGCCACTCTAACAGGAGTGAGATGGAATCTCATTAAAGTTTTGATTTGCATTTCCCTTATAGCTAATGATGTAGAGCAGTTTCTCATATGCATATACTCTTAAAGCAGAATTACCCCCTAGATCCCTCCTTATTCTCCCTCCTTCTCCCCTCCTTCACCTACCCTACCCCCCAACTACAAATCTATGGTTGCCCTAGGTTATGTGTTGCTACACCTTTGCTGGGTCTAATACATGAGATTAACTACCTTTCACAAAGGCCTGGGTTTAGCTCCAGCCTCCACAAATGAGTGAAAACATTCAGCCCCTGACTCTCTGGGTTTGGCTAACTTTGCCCAGCATGATTTCTACCATCGCCAGCCATTCACCTTCAAAGGCTAGCATGCTTTTTAAACCCTGTGTCCAGTGTGGTCCCTGATTGGATGCACCTTCAATGTTTAAACAGGCCCTTATTTATGGATGTTACTATTGTTTCTAAGCTTTGGCTTCTTTTTTTCTTTTCTTTTCTTTTTAAGAGAGAGAAGGAGAGAATGTAAGAGAGAGAGAGAGATCAATTTTATTTATTTTTTCATCTAGTTTTTTGCTTTTCTGACACCTAGTTGTGTATGTGGTGCTGGGGTTTGAATCCGGGTCCTTGTGCATGCCAGGCAAGTGCTCCACTGCTAAGCTACCACTCCAGCCCAGAAACTTTGGCTTATAAAGGAATGTGTCCACCTATGTCACCACTCCAGCCCCTAAGCTTTGACTTTTATAAAGAATGTGTCCACCTATGTGGGTGTTTCTGCATGACAGATTTCTAAAAGTGTAATTCCTGGATCAGAGTGTGAGTGTGGCAAGATGAGACATCAAGTTGCCTTCTCCAAAGATCATACCTATTTATTCTCCTACCAGCCGTGGGTGATGACATCTCTTAATCTGGTTTGTTCTGACTTCTAGACTCCAGAATGTGAAGTCTGCACTCAACTCCATGTAGTGGCTCCTCAAAATGAACCAATTGTCCCTTTGTCCTTCTGATTACTTTTTTTTCTTTTTTTAAAGAGAGAGGGACAGTGAGAGAGACAGAGAAAGAGAGAAACAACTTCATTGAGTTCTTCACATGGCCTTCGTTGCTCCAACACTTAGTTGTGTACGTGGTGCTGGGATTTGAACCCGGGTCCTCGTGCTTGCCAGGCAAGCGCCGAAACCACTGAGCCACCGCTCCAGCCCCCTTCTGATTGCTTTCTTCTTTTTATTTTCCATTTATATTAACGGCTCAAACCTTTCTTAAGGTGAGTAGCATACACACTACCCATTACAGAATACTTACATTTATAGCTTAAAGACTATAAATGAACCTTAGACACCATTGGGGCCCTCAAAAGCCCTGGCAGCCTGGAGCTCCCTCGTGTCACCTGAGTGCTGTGGCAGCCGCTCTTCTCTTCAGCATTTGCACCTGTGTTTGTGTGGAGGGTTTGTATGGTGTCCACTTATCTAAAATGGAACTGTTACTCCCAATTCTCTTCCTGTTATGCCAGCAGGTCAGTGTGGGCCAGTATAGACAATTTATGTGAGATCTGGAAGGTAGAAGGGGAATAGCATCTGCGCAAGTTTCAAGCCCTGGAAGGTCAGAGCAAGGCACCAGACACTGTCACAGATTGTCACTTACCTGCTGGCTTGTCTTGTAGGCTTGGGGCAGCAGCACCTCAGGTGCATGTTTACCCTTATGATGTAGAGGACCAACTCCTCCAGCCGGCCATCCTCACGTTGGACTTGGGCCAAGGCTAGTTTCAGTGTGTAGGCTCCAAGTCCCCTGTGACATTCCCCACTTCATGTCCATCTTTCCTTTCAGGCTGGCCGTCCTGCCAGCTTCAGGTCCACACAGAAGCAAAATCAATAGCCTGGAGCAGATTGGTTCACTGGTTCCCACAATCCCATGGGATCAAATCTCTACCACAAATCTCACCTCCTAGGGGCTCTGCTTCTAAGTGAGCCCTGATGGATATAGCATGTGTCCTTAAAATAGGGTTTAGTTTTGTCTGTCTTTGAATTTTGTGTTGGGCCCTGATGTTCTCCTGAACTGTCCTGCCAGTCAGCCAGCTCAGAATGGCCCGCTGCCACTCCTGAGCCCCCCAAGCCTCTGCTGGTCCTTACCTCCATCAGGACAATGGAGACCTGATAAACTCAGGCCTCAAAGAGTGCAGGCACAGGAAAAGAACATAGGTCCTTTGTGTGTAAGTGCAATGCACTGAGAAGGTCACATACCATTTCCCACCCGCTGCTAACTGTCTGAAATGCCACTGTCACAAAGGCAAAAAATCTGGAAAAAAAATTTGTGGTATCCAGCCACAACATTTTGGCTGAGTTTCTTTACTTAGACCTCAGTTCCCTTACTTATGTATAGAAAGGGTTGGCCCGAGAATCTTTAGAGACAGACAGAGAGAGAGAGAGAAGGAGAGAGTGAGAGAGATAATTGATTTTATTTATTTTTCATCTGGTCTTGGCTTCGCTGACACTTAGTTGTGTATGTGGTGCTGGGGTTTGAACCCAAGTCCTCGTGCATACCAGGCAAACACTCCAACCGCTGAGCTCCAGCCCCTCTTTAGGTCTTTTGACTCTGCTATTATATGGTGCTGTGGGTCTCCATGTGAGTCTGCACACAGCGAGTCTTAATGTGACATGTAAACTGGGGGCACTTCTTAATGTCCCCTCACATACACTGGAGTCTTTCTTGATTTAATGAAGGGGAAGCCATCTTGCAGAGATGGGACTGTGGTGGGGAGAGGCATCATTAACTTGGGAAGAAGGATAAAGCAAGGCAGAAGGTGTTGGCGTATGGAGGAACACATGTCATAAGCAAGAAAGGCTAACTCGGAGCAGGTGGATCTAGGCAGAGAAGTGCTGAATCCTAGACAGTGGGACTCAGGCCCAGGAACGACTCAAAGGCAGCTCTCTACCTGCCCTGTCCTGGTGGTGGCTTGGCTGGGAAATTATTTGCTCTAAGACTATTCTTAGGAGAGAAAGCAAGTCAGAGAGAGAGAGAGAGAGAGAGAGAGAGAGAGAGAGAAAGCACAAGAGTGAGAGAGAAGGAGATCGAGATTGAGAGAGACAGGGATAAATATCAACGGAGTCCACATAAGTGCAGTTTAATCTCAGCCTCATTTGCTCTGACCCCTCCTGTTTTCCTGGGAGAACCAGGTTTCCTCCAGCCCTCCTTAGAGGAGCAGAAAGCAGGGTCCTGGAACAGGAGTGAAGCTTACTTTGGCCTCCTCCCTTGGAGAGTCATCTCAGGGAGCCATCTGGCTGGTCCTTCTTGCCCAGGCAGAACAGCCCTAATCCCTCTGGCAACCTGGGTGTTTGTTAAATACACAGCGTCCCGCTGAATCAGAGGAGCCACTGAGTCACGCTCGCTCCTGAGTACTTGGCATAGAGTGAATTCAGGACAAGGGACTGTTGATGCTAGGTTCATCCTGCTTGCTGAAAGCAGTAGGAAAAGCATTTTCATGAGCCCCGTGGAAGGAAGCTGCTAGGAGCCCTCCAGCCTGGAGGTTTGCGCTTGCCTCTCTGCCAGCTCCTGGGCTCGCTGCTCAGATGTTGATAATGCGAAGGGGCTGCTTGGGGAACAGCGGGAGTTCAATCCCTTTTGCTTTCTTATCCCCTTAGTGGGCTGCTCTGAGCCAGCGCCCCTCATATCCTTCACAGACGAGCCCAGAGAGTGAGCTTGGGCAGCGCAGGGCTGTTTGGGTGCAGCTGTATGCCAGCTCCCTGGAACAGCTACTCAATAAATCCTGACTATTGATTCAAGTCCTTTGCTTCCTTCACATGACAGACTAGAAATCATTTCCCCATTCTGCACTAGCGCTGTCTCCTCACACCCTGAATGATGAGGGCGTGAGTGTTTTGGAAAGGAGAACAGAGAGGGTGAGGGAGTCTCACCTGGGAGCTATTGCTGGAGGGCTGGAGAGCGCCCTGCCTTCCTGTGCCCCATCAGGGTGAGCCTCTGCTCCTCCTACAACCTGTTCCTGACTCCCATTTCCCCTGAGGGTCTCAGAACACATTTCTTCCCAAGAGCCAAGTTCAGCAGCAGGAGGCCTGGGCTGGATAAACCACTCTCCATCTCTTCCCAGCCCTCTCTCTATGGATCCAGTAACTAGCGAAGGGATTTGCTTCTTTTTTTTTTTTTATTTTTATTTTTGAACAACCTTACAAGTTTTTAAGAAAATAATATAAAATGTGTATATATTCTGGATATTGCAATTACCCCCAGGAGTGCCCCCCCATTACCCTCCCTTATCCCACCCTTCCCCTTCCCACTATAGCTCTAAAAAAAGTATTAGGTTGTAAAACATTACATCTTATCTGGATTTAACACATGCTAATAGACCAACTTTCTCATTGGGGATTTGCTTCTTGAAGGGCCCTCACCCTCGCCTGGAGGCTCTGTAGCAGTTTGCAAGCTTTTGGTTGGAAGCAACGAAATAAATACCCAAGAAAAAAGTAGCTTATAAGAAAAGATATTTGATGATCTCACTTTACAAGGAATTATAGGAAGGTAATTCCAGCATTGGTTCAGTGGCTAAAGTGCCTTTGGGGGCTCAGCATTTTTTTTCTTCTTTTTAATTGAGGTACAATATACATACATAAGAGCATTTATCAGGGGCTGGAACGGTGGCTTGGCAGTTACAGTGCTTGCCTGGCACGCGTGAGTACATGGGTTCAAACCCTAGCACCACATACACAACTAAGTGTCAGAGCAACCAAAGCCATGTGAATAACTCAATAAAAATTGATTCTGTCTCTGTCTCTCTCTCTCTCTCACTGTCCTTCTCTCTTAAAAATAAAAAAGAGCATTTATTACCTTAACCTTTTTTTTCAGGTGTTGGGGATAAAAATCTAGGGTTTCATGCATGCTAGGCAAGTACTTTGCCAGTGAGCTACACCACCAACCCCAATTTTAAGCATTTTTAAGTGCAAAGCTTAGCGAAATTATGTACATTCACATTATTGTTCAGCTCTCACTACTGTCCGTCTTCAGAATTTAAACAATAACTCCCTACTTTCCCCTCCCCCCACCTTCAATAACCACTCTTCCACTTTCTGCTTTGTGAATTTAACTATTCCGGATACCTCATATAAGTGGAATCAAAATCTGTGTCCTTTTGTATCTTGCTGATTTCACTTAGTACACTGTTTTCAAGGTTTATCCATGTTGTAATGTGTATCAGTATGTTATTTCTTTTCATTATCAAGTATATTCCAGTGTGTGTATATATTGAAATTTGTTTATTCATTCATTTGTTGATGAACGTGGGGTTGTTTCCACTTTTTGACTACCATGAATGATGCTGCTATGAACATTGATGTACAAATATCTGTTCAAGTCCTTGCTTTCAGTTCTTTTGGGTGCATGCCTAGAGGTGGAATTTCTGGCTCGCGTGGTAATTCTATGCTTGATGTCTTCTGGAGAACTGCCACGCTGCTTTCCACAGTGGCTGTGCCAGGTCACATTCCCACCGCAATGTGTAATAATCATGCCAGTTCCTCTCCATCCTCGCTTATACTTGCTAGTTGTCTTTTTGGTTTTTTTTCTTCCAATAATGGCCACCCTGATGCTACTGTGTGGCTTGGTTTTGATCTGTGCTTCTTAAAAGACAGTGCTTTGAGTCCAGCGGTAGGATGGATCCACTCTAGTAGTTGGTAAATAGTTATGGAAAGGGTTATCAGGGCAGCTTTCTAAGGCATGTAAGGGGGCTTTGTAAGGCTGGGGCCTTGGCTGCTTCCCATAACCACAATGGAGGGGCTGCACTGTTACCACCACAGGTGGCTTGGAACGGGGTGCTGAAGGGAAGGAAGGAGCCCCCAGGGTGGCAGCTCAGGCAGGCAGTGTTAGAGGGTAGTGGAAGTGTTCCCTGAAGAAGAGCCAACAAAGGAAGGTCTGCTGTCCTTGGGCAGGAACTCCTTGCTGACCAGGCCATAGGTAGCCATGATCTTGAGGAGTCCATGGCGAAACTTTTGGCCAATGAAGGCATAGATGAGGGGGTTGAGGCAGCTGTGGAGGAAACCCAAAATCTCGGTGGCATCCAGGGCCCGGTTAATGTCATTGCGGCGCTCACAGGTCTCCTCAATCATATGGGTCCTCATGAGGGTGTCTGAGAGCAAGACCAGGTTGTAAGGCAGCCAGCAGAGCAGGAAGACGAGGACAACAGCAAAGATGACCCGCATGGCCCGGTGCTTCTGGCCCATGTGGGCCGTAAACAGGGTGCGCAGGGTGAAGCCGTAGCAGAACAGCATGATCAGCAGTGGTATGACAAAGCCGAAGGTCTGCGGCAGAATCCGCAGCACCATTCGCCAATTTGCTGTGCTGTTGCCCATGTCCTCGTAGCACGCTGGGCTGAAGCTGGGTGGGTAGATGGCCTTACGGAAAACTAAAATGGGCACGGACAGAATCGCGGACAGTATCCACATGCTTAGGCATACGAATTTGACCAACTGCCTTTTCTGGATCAGTGTGCGTGTGGCATGCACGATGGCAAGGTAGCGGTCCATGCTGATGCAGGCCAGGAGCAGGATACTGCTGTAGAAGTTGACTTCCTTCAGGAAGGAGACCAGCTTGCACAGGAATGTGCCAAAAATCCAGCCATTCACTTTGGAGGCTGCCCAGAAAGGCAAGGTCAGGGCAAAGAGCAGATCGGCGATGGCCAGGTTCAGCAGGTAGACGTCGGTCACAGAGCAGGTGCTACGACTGTACAGGACGACCAGCATGACCAGTGAGTTTCCCAGCAAGCTCAGAAGGGACACCAGGGTGTAGATGACAACCAAAATATAACTGTTGACTTCCAGGGATTCTGGCATGCACGGGGAAGAATCTGGTTGAATAGCGGGCAGACCGGTGCCATAACTGTAATTACTAAAATCTTCTCCAAAGAAATCTTCAAGGTCATAATTGTCCCAGTTAAAATCTTCCATTTTTTGAGGTAAATCTAAATCCTGTCTGCAGAGAAGAGATAAGGGTTATTGTACAGTAAAATTTCCCCTGATTTTTGCTATCCACAAAAGAAAGTGAGATAGGAAGGATTCTTTGCATTGGCTTGCATATTAATGGAAGTAATTTTCACTTCAAATTTGTAAGTAATAGAAGTGAAGTTATGAGACAAATTTAGTGATATATATATAGTATATTTTATGAAAAGTCTACAGTTCCCTTCAATGGAGAGGGAAGTTCTTAGCATTTCCCATGATATTGCCATCACCCCAAACTTTGTTGAAGCTATCCTTTGCATTTAGAACACTTGCCTTAGGTCCCTCAATGGCGAGCAATTTTGGTATTGAGGCTGGCTTTAACATTTGGAAATGTGAGATGCCCTTCAGTTTTTTGTTTTTTGTTTTTGTTTTTGTTTTTTTTTAAGAAAGAGGGGACACTGAGAGAGAGAGAAAGAGGGAAGCAATTTTTGTTTAGTTTCTCATGTGACTTTCATTCCTCAGACACTTTGTTGTGTACGTGGTTCTGGGGTTTGAACTCGCGTACTCGTGCATGCCAGGCAAGCACTGTAACCACTGAGCCACCACTCCAGCCCCATGCCCTTCAGTTCTTAATGTGGGGGAATAAGCAGGCCAAGATCAAGACTTTACTACAAAGCTGACAGATGAATCCCTTTGTTTAACTTTCTTTAAGTTATCTGATTTATTTTTTCATTTTTAAAAAATGAAAAATGGAAAGATAATTTGAGCCACAGCAGCATTGAGCTTCAGAAGGCTTGCGCTAGAAGGGGCTTTAAAACAGTTAAGTCTCCACATTGAGGCGGACACCGTGATGAGCAACTGTAATCCCAGCTATTCTGAAGCCTAAGGCAGGAAGACTGCAAGTTTGAGGTTGGCCTGGCAACTAAGTAAAACCCTATGTCAAAATAAAATTCAAAAAGGGGCTGGGGATGTATCTCAGTGATAAAGCACTTGCCTAGCATGAGTGAGGCCCTGGGTCCAATCCTTAGTCCGGGGGTGCGGGGTTGGGGGAGGAAGGCCTAGAATTTCTCTTTAGGGAAGAAGGGATTATTTGTATAGTTTGGAAAAGTATATTAAAAATAACAGGCTGGTGGCTGACTGATTCTCCAAGTGGATGGAGACATAATATTATTTGGAGAGTTCCAGGCAGCCATATTCTGCCATGTGGGTGTGAGCCAGTATTGTGCTTCCAGAATAAGAGGCAGAGGTGGCAGGAAGTAGAGAAGACAGGTGGAGTAACACTGCTCTTGGGGTGGTGGCTTTCCACCTGTCCTGTATGTGTGGGCCTTCCTCTATCTTGGGTTCCTCAGTTTCTCCTAGACTTGGTCTACCTCTCTGCCCATGCAATGTAGATAGCAGAAGTCCTGATTTTTGGGGAACTCTTACTCATTCTGAACACTTACTTATCCCAATTTTCCAAGAAGAAGCAAACCAAACCAAACTAGCTACCAACTTAGCTTCCTCTTAAATCACAAAATAGATGACCATTATTCCATTTCTTTATAATAAATTATGACAATCCTATGACCATATCCAAGCCCATACTTACCACCAAGTGGAACCCAGTGTTAGAGAAGAATTAGGAAGTAAAAAGTTCCAGGAACCACTCCCTACTCACTAGGCTGGGTATAATTTTAAGAGGCTTGACAAGGATGTGGAGAAATCAGAACCCTTATACATCACTGGTGGAAATGTAAAATGGTATAGCTATTTTGGAAAAGTTTAGCATTTGCTCAAAAAGTTACACCATATCACCCAGCAATTTCTATACTAGGTACATACCCAAGAGAACAGAAAATGTGTGTTCACATAAAAACTTGTACTCAAATGTTTATAGTAGCAGCATTTATCATGATCAACCCAAAGTGGAAACAACCCAAATATTCATCAACTGCTGACTGAGTAAATAAATTGAAGTGTATCCATACAATGGAATATTATCCAGTCATAAGAATGAAGTATTGATATGTGACATATGGATGAACCTGAGTGACAAAAGCCAGACACAAAAGACTTCAGACTGTATGATTCCTCATATGTGCAAAGACCAAAATAGATAAATTGATAGAGACCCGGTAGATTAGTGATTGCCAGGAGTTTGAGGGAGGGAGGATGCTAATGAGTGCAGGGTTTTTTTTCATGATGATGAAAGTGTTTTGGTGGTAATAATGATATATAGCATACTAAAAAGCTATGAATTATACACTTTATATGGGTGACTTATGGTGTGTGAATTACATCTTAAATTAAGAAAAATTAACCAAAGGGTGCACAGTCTTATAAAACAAGTACAAATATTAAAGTGACAAAAATTAGGGGCTGGAGTAGTGGCTCAGAGGTTAAGGTGCTTGCCTGGCATGTCCAAGGACATGAGTTCAAACCCCAGCACCATGTACACAACTACGTGTTGGAGCAATGAAAGTCATTTGAAAAACTGGATAAAATTGATTCTCTCTTTCTCTCTCTCTCACCGTCCCTCTCTCTTAAAAAAAAAAAAAGACAAAAATTAGGGAAAAAAAAGTCCTAGGGAGCTTTTCTCTTTAGCAGAAGGTAGTCTTTGTTACTGTCAATCATATGTACCAAAGAAGAAAACTGAGCAAGATTAAGAGAAACTGGGAAAATAATGCCCTTTCCCACAACGAGTGGTGGAATTCTTAACCTTCATGTCCTGAGAAGGTATTACTTTCCCCTGTAAGTGATGGGGGTCAGATAAATTGCCTTACAGAACTATAAGACTACAGAGAGAGAAGATTCAGTGAACCTAGAAAGATGTCACGGTGAGGGTGTGGCCCGGTCTGGCTGGGAGGATGGGAGGCAGTGGGAGAGGGAGGCAGTACAGCTGGCTAGACCCACATGATTGACAAGATCTGAAAGGATCACCGGCTCTGCAGTCCTAAGGTCAAGAGCAAGTTTGATCAGAGAGCCAGGGTTAAGGCCAAGGAAGTCATGAGGTCAAAGGTTGGTCACCTCTAAGAGCAGATGCGCAAAGAAGCTCTTAAGGGAGCAAACGATCCAAGAGGAGATCCACCTTTGAGAGTGAACGCAGAGCATGGTGGGTGCAGCGAGCTCAGAGAGCACCTGCCCATTCCTGAGCAGCGGCAGGGAGAAGTGGGCCTGGTGCTGCTGCAGAGGCTGCGACTGAGAAAGGCAGCAGCAGCTGAGCATATTCTCCAGGTAAGCCAGATGTATGAGTGAGGGAGACCATGCAGGTCAGAGTGGAAGGTCAAGAACTCAGAAGAGAGAACATGGACAAGGCCAATGGCTCCAGCCATGGGGGCGGGGAGCATGTTTGTGTTTTAAGTTACTAATCTTTGGAGGTGATGGGCTGGTGGGTAAAGGGACCAACTAGGGGAAGGGACTTGACGCTGCTGAGGTCTGCTTTGTGCCTCACAGGTACACTATCTCCCTTGGTCAACACAGATGGCTATGATTAGCCCCATTTCCTGCTGAGAAAACCAAGGCTTAGCAAGAAACTCATCACAGGCCCTGCAAGGATGCGGCCAGGATTCCCACTAGGTAGAACCGGCTCCACTGCGCTATTTTCCGTCTATAACTCTGCTTCTTAAAAATAAAGCAACAGCAACAACAACAACAAAAGCGCATCTCATGTTTTACACATATTTCTAAGCTAAGGGCTTTGTTTTTGTTTTTCTTGCAGAGGAATGGCCCTGCGCATGCTAAGCGTGCGTTCTACCCCTGAGCGACTCCCCCCGATCCCCTATTTTTAAGTGAAGTTCTTGAGATGCAGTTAAGTTCTTGGGCATAGTTCACTCATGCTGCTTGAGTTTCATGCTTTGCCATCTTTTGCTGTTCTTTAGGCCCCAAAATAAAGAAATAGCCCTTGCCAGAATGACAAGCCAAATGCCCTTCAGCATGCTAGCTTCTGCTGACTGCCCAACCTCTGTTACAGAGCCCCCGTTGGAATAAAAAATGCCAGCCTCTTGGTGACTCCCACTAGGTCGTTCAGAAACTCTCCAGGTAGGAGCACTGCTGATGAATTATATGAAAATGCTGTATGTAGTGCAGGGGAATTTACAAGATCCTGAACGTTTAAGGTGAAATTTTTTTTGCAACAACAAAACAATCCAGTCACACTATCACAACTGCTGTGTCCTTGCTAAGTATGTACAGTCCACAAATGCTTGCATGCGGAGTCCGGCCCATGCTTAGACCCGGTCCTCACCAAGCAGGGAGGGCTGCTGGTTCTGGGAAGGCTACAGGGCCAGGAGAAGGGGGTGAGCTGCCAGCTGCCCCAAGGGATTGCTGGAGAGGGTTGTAGCAAGCAGGCAGGAGTCAGCTTTGGAGATAGGGAGGCCCAGAGCAAGAGAATGGGGAGCCTGAGGGAGGAGGGGGAGGGTCTCTCCAGGGAGGGAGCAGATGCCAGGGATTAGGCTGGGTGCATGGGATCATTCTAGGTGGCGAAAGGGTGGGTATTCCAAGACTTACCAGATTGCTGGACTTTCCACCAGTGGGACACCTTCAGGAGGGCAGCTGTGACCTGTGAAAAGGAGGAGTTGGTGAGGACTCATTGGAGGAAGTGAGCGGTGGATTAGATTGCTCAAGTCAGGGGAGGAGCTCCAGAGGGTGCAGAATGCTTTTAATATCTTTGAATAATTCATTCCCAGATCAGCTCTTGGATCTGTGTCTATTGATGGTCTCATAGTTGTCGTGTTGGGGAAGAGCGGTGGGGCTTTCAAGCCTGTCTTGTTATTTACCAGAGGTGAGAACTGAATCCCAGACAAGGGAAAAGGTTGGCCTAGGACCACACTGATCTCCCTCATCTTTGCCTTGTTGTTGGCAGCCCCTGCCTCCTCTGCCCTGTGCGGCCCTCCCCATACTTGGGCTGTCTCAGGCTGGGCCATCTTGCCCCTCCACCACATTATGGCTCTTTCACGTCTCCAGGGAAAGCAGCTCAGCAAGCAGAGATGGAACCTGAGCTTCCGGTGAGTCTGGTAGCTTTCCTCCCTCGACCTAATGCTTCTTGTCTCCTGTCTCCTCCAGAATAAAAAAATAAAAAATAAAATAAAAAATAAAAAATTAAAAAAACAAATACCCTCACAGACTTTTCTCCGTGCCCCATCCCTTTGAGAATTCTCACCCCTAAATGAGGGGCCTGTTCCTACCTCTGTTGGACTTTTGTGTCACTTCTCAACTCTGCTCTGACCAGGAGCCCATCCTTGGGTGTTGCCGTTCTTTCTTGGCTTGTACACTAGACGATGAATTTGAGGACCCCAAATCTATAGCGGCTCTCATCCCACTGTTGGAGCCAAGACCCTCTAATTTGGAAAGAAAGTCTTCAGTGAAAGTGAAAATCTCACTCAAGTCCAAATACGTTTTTGAAAACAGAATTAAGTGTCACCAAGAATGTATTTTGTCCCATTTGCTGCAGATTACAAATGAAAGGATTAATCCAGTTGAACATTAATTTCCAGCCCCCTCCCTTTTCCATCCCACTGAACAGGGCCTCAAATCCCTCACCTCTCCTTCCCCTGTCCTCTTGAGTCTCAGGGACCAGAAAGTACTCAAAGCCCGGAATTGACTCATTTAATCGGCCTATCCTGAGGAACAAGCCTTTGAGTACAATTGCTCAGCAAACATTCCTCAATATTTGTCATCTCTCCCTTTCCCACGTTGGGGAGAATGCAATGCCACTTGGCCAGTTGATGCTCACACTAGAAGGAGGCTCATTCCTCATGGGGAGAGGCAGATGAGAGCTCAGCAAGTTGAACAACGCTGGGCAAGTTACTCTCTCTGAGTCTCAATTTACTCATCTGTAAAATGGGCCAATAGTGGAATCCAGCTCATTGGGCTGCGGTGAGGCTGACAGGAGGGATTACTCACAATGCAATTAGGACACCCACAAAGCACAATGTCACCTAGTTTATCAATGGGTGACATGATGTCTCTTCTTCTCCATCCCCAGTCAAGGGAGAGCAGCAAAAGAAGCAACTTAAGATGTGCATGGGACTCAGTCTTCAAGTAACAGTGGTCATATTAGCATGATCTTGAGTGCCTCTGAGATTCTAGCTTCATGGGCAAAGTGCTTTTCAAAATTTGTGTCTTTTAATCCTCGTTACAACCCCATGAGGTAGGCACTTTCTGAATAAGAAAACTAAGACTTTAAATGGTTACGCAACTTAACTTAGAGTGACGTGGCTGAACTCGGTTTTAAACAGTTTTTAAGACCTTTTTCTTTTTTATCTGCTCTCAAGCCCTGTTTATGTCTGATGCAACGAGGAGCTTAATCCTGGTCTCAGCTAGATTAGGGGCTTCTCTGATAAGGACCACCAAATACCATGGTTATCAAAAGGGGGCCCAGACTGGACATTTCCCAGCTGGCCCACTTCTGGATGTCTGTTAGGTTGGTTTCATTGTTGCTGAGCCCACCGCATGCCTATGTGTGGAACAGTGGATAAAACAACCAGCTTCCGGTCCTGGTTCTGCTGTTAAGGGTCCGGGTTAGCCTGGCAGGTCACTATCCTCTGAGCCTTGGGTGATCTTTTGGAAGGTGAGGAGATTGTTGGAGATCTGTTCTGTCCAGTGTGGTAGCTATAGCCACATGTAGCTATTTAAATGTTAGTTAATTAGAATAAAATGGAAATTCAGTTCCTTGTTATGCTAGATACACTTTGAGTGCTCAGTGGATGCATGAGACCAGTGGGCACCATATTGGACAGTGCAGGTAGGAGCACATTCATTATTGCTGAAAGTTCTTTAGTATGGCGCCCTCTAGGCAAAGACTCATTGATTCTAGCTCTAAAGTTCTGCAATTCTTCACCCCAGTTCTCAACGACCTAAGGGAAGGCTGAAGTTTCCAGGTCCCTTCCATCAGAAATATGTCCCCAGCAGCCCTAAGACCGCACAGCCTACCTACCTGCTGCTGCTTGCTGCTGTAGTGACTGGAGTGGCCACTGCCACCCTTGCTGGGACTCAAAGCTTGGGGCTGTTGGACAGGGAGAAAGCAGAACAGCCTTCCTGGGGAGACTTCTGACCTGGCTGCCAAGGGGGAAGTCAGGAGTCTTATGCGGTGGGGTGTGGTGGGGGTGACCCACGGAGGAGCAGCGAGGTGTCCTGGTACTCTGACCCCAGGCTAAGGTGATGAGCTCTGGGGATTTTCATGCCTTCCTGTCTAATAGCTTCTGGAGGACCCTGCCAGTCTGAAGGTGGAGCTCTCCTCTGAGTGCTGAGCCTGCACCTCCTTTGCAACAGGGAAGATGCAGGGTGCCCTGCCCACTGCGGAGAGGCTTGCCTGAGCTTGCGCATGCAATACCTTCCTTTCGCACACAGTCAGCACACACGCGTTCCTTCTGTTTCTTGCGACCCCTTCCCCTGGCCAGGGAGCCCATTGCCTCTCTCATCCTTGAGGATGCTGCCTCCTGTCCCCTTTGTGTCTCGCCTGGCTCTTTCCCTTCTGCTCTGAGCTTGCTTATGTCTTTCTCACTCTTTCTGTCCTAGAAGTCATTTCACTTCTATTCTGCTATATCCTCCTTTTCACAGGCAAATTTACTGAAATAAACAAAAACAACATAGCAGTTGCTGTCTTTGCTTCCTCACCTCCTGTTTCCTGCTCAATAAACATTGCAACAGGCTTCCTTCCTATCACTGCACTGAAACAGCTTTTTCTAAGGTTACAAATGACGGCTCAGCTGCTACATCCAGGAAACCATTCCTTAAATAAAACTGCTTTAATACTTTAAAATCAAGCATGTGTATGATGAACAATGCAAGCAGCATAAAAGCACATCAGGTGAAACTTCGAGAGTCTCCTTTCCCACTCCTTCCCTTCCCCTTATCTTTCACCCAGGTAACTGCTGTCTATAGCTTCAAGTGTAGATCTTTCCAGATTTTCCTTCCTACAAACACAAATGCATGTTTTCCTTTCTTCCTTCTTTAATAAAGAAGGTATTTTTGTTTTATAGTGCCCTGTACCTTAGCAAGGTTTCTTGGATCTGTTCTACATCAGCGTACGTAGATTCATCCTATTCTTTCCAGTGACTCCATGATAGTCCAGAGTAGGCATCATTTATTTGATAATTGCCTTGTAAATGAGTGTTTACGACCTTACCATGAACATTCTTTGGGAACTTCTAGGAGTATTTCTGCAGCTCGGATATAATTTTAGTGGATAATATTTGTGTCTATTTAACTTTTGACAAATACTACTAAGTTGACTTTCAAAAACAGTGCCAATTTACTCTCCATCATCAACTTATCAGAGGGCCTGATACCTATATATTCACTCTACACATTGTACTCAATGAACTGTTTCTCCACCAGATAGCAGGAAATGATATCTCAATTTTTAATTTGTATTTTCTTGATTGCTGGTGAGGTTGAAGTTTGTATTTTTCTTTTGTGAACTACTTCTTCTTTTATTTTTTTAAAGAGAGAGGGACAGTGAGAGGGAAAGAGAGAGAGAGAGAGTTGATTTTATTTAGTGTTTCATGTGGCTTTCGTTGCCCCGACACTTCATTGTGTACATGGTGCTGGGATTCGAACCTGCATCCTCACAAGTGCTATAACTGCTGGGCCACTGCTGCAGCCCCAAGCTACATATTCTTATCTGTTTCTCTTTTACATAGGATTGTCAAGCTTATCATTGATTTTCAAGAGTTTTTTTTTTTCTAAAGAGAGAGGGACAATGAGAGAAAGAATCAATTTTACTTAGTTTTTCATGTGGCTTTAGTTGCTCCAACACTTCATTGTGTATGTGGTGCTGGGGTTTGAACTCATGTCCTCGTGCATGCTAGGCAAGTGCTGTAACCATTGAGCCACTGCTCCATCCCCTGATTTTCAAGACTTTTTTTTTTAAAAATATATGGTGGAAGGATTACATGTTGAATATCTGTTGATTATGTTAAAACATTTTCTCTCAACCTGCTGAACACTTTTTTTTTTTGTACTGGGGGTCAAACCCAGGGTTTCACACATACTAGCCAACATGCTACCACTGAACCACACCCCCAGCCTCTGTGGTATGTTTTTAAAATTTATGGTGAAAAACTGTTTATGTCTTATCTTACTTGATCTCTGTGTCACTGAAGCTCACTAACCTGTTCTTTTTTTATTTCTCCGAAATTTCTTTTGGTTTTGCTTTACATCTCGATTCATCCTCTCATCTGGACAGCTTCCACCTTGGGCCTTTCTCTTCCTATGCCTGCTCACCCTAGGTTAAGTCCTGCGTCCAGGGCTTCAGCCAGCACCCATATGGGCCAGTGCTTCCCATTGCTTTTGTTTCCTACCAGCTTCTCTCTTAAACTCCAAACTCTGCCATGCAGTGAGCTCCTGCAGTCTCCCGGAGGTCCCCAGGTCCTGTGATCTCAGCCTGTAGAGACCTGCACTGTCCTTCCTGACACACGTCCTTCTCCTGCCAGGTGTCCTCTCATCCACTCCTCTGCCCAGATCAGAGGACACGCATGCCCCTCACTGGCTCTCCTTAGCATCGCTCTTGACTGTCTCCTCCTTGTCCTCTCCATTGGTGGCGTCAGGCAACACTTAGCTTAGCATACTCACCTACAGTGTCACGCAGTGCTCATGGGTTCTTCTGGAGCTGGGTGGGCTGAGTCAGGTCTTGCTTCCTAGTTGTGACCTTGGGCAAGTAAGTGACTTAATCTCTCAGGGTCTCTGCTTCTTCATCTGTAAAATGGGCATAATGAAAACACATGCTGCATAGGGAGGGTTGTTATGGGGATTGAATGAGTCTGTATTTAGAAGACACTTAGAACCTGCTCCATGCTGTTAGCTGCTGCCGCTCCTCCTCTCTCTCCTCCTCCCCTTAATCATCTCTGCTTCATCTTTCCCTCTTCAACTCACCCACCACTCTGCTGCCAGAATGATCTTTGATCACCTTCTTTTCCTTGTAGAACCCTTCAAGGATCCCTGTTTTCTTCAGGTTCAAGGTCTGAGATGGACTCATGGTACCCGGCAGCTGGCCCCTATTACTTCCCCAGGCCTGTTACGTTGGGTCATGGCTTAGAACTCTTAACTCTAGTCACTGGGAGTCACTTGCCTTTAGTTCCCCAGGGGCTGTTCTCATTTCCCCTTGGGTTTTTTGGTATGCTTTCCTCTTTCCTTGGAATGCTCTTCACCAACCCTTTTGTCTGGCTGACTCTCCTGTTTCCTTCCACATTCAACTCTGCTTTCTTTTGTTAGTGGCACTAGGGATTGAACCTAGGGTCTTGCACATGCTAGGCACACTCTACCACTGAGCTATACCCCTAGCCCTTTTTATTTTTATTTTGAAACAGGGTCTTGCTAAGTTGCCCGGGCTGGCCTTGAACTTGCAATCCTCCTGCCTCTGCCTCCTGTGTTGCTGGGATTACAGGCCTGCACCACGGCGCCTGCTTTAGCCTAGGTCTTGTAGTCAATCATTGATTTGGTTGTTTCCTCTTCCATGTCTTGAATGCAGTGATTTTATAGGTATATTTATCTCTGTGGCTCCAAACTAACCATACTGTAAATATGTTATGAATACTCAATATATTTTTTACTAAGCACTGAGAAACTCTACAGTTTGGGGGAAACTGATGTACATGGGGACATCTCATTGGCATTTAATTTAAAGAGCTATATAATTTTGTTGCCCAAATTCCCCAGGGCATCTGCAGGCAACGAGCATAAACGAAGTCACGATACTAACAATCTCGATCGCACTCTCAGACTCCATGTTCACGCATGGCTGCAGTCCCTGCAGAGACTCCTCAGGGATTTGGGGGAGTCTGTGGGGTGTCTCCCACAGTTCTTGTGGAAGCTACTGTGGCTGGGCATGTGCCCTGGAGCCACTGCTGGTGGGCTGCTGCCCTTGCAGTCGTAGGCAGTGGGGTGATCTAAGGTGGCCACTGTGGAACTCTCTGCTGGAGATTTATTTTTAGAGTTTTGTTGCTCTCCACTGGACTTGGCAGGGACTCTTTGGGGCAATGTTGAACTTGGGGCTGGTACTCAGTACTGCTCTTCATTCTTCCAAATGGGGGAGGAGATCAAGCTCCCTGATCCTCTCCCTTGATTCCCTTCTGATGTGTTCTCTTCCAAGAGCATGTTGCTTCTTTGAAAGTAGGTTTCTCTCAGCGGTTCTTCTGGGAGAAACAGCAACATGGGGAACCCAAGCTGGGCATCCATGACATGGCATTAGCCCTAGATAACTGAGTATATATTTCATTTGTTCTGGAATGTTTGATAATGTTTCCCCCTCAATTGTAACTCTATATCATCTAATAAAAAACAAAAAAAAAATAAAGAAAGTAGGTTTCTGCTAGTGGTCTCACCCCCATCTGTTTATCAGGAAGATCTGAATTCCATGCTGGAATTCCTGCTGCTATCATTGAGTTTCCCTGCTAAAGATATATGGGTCAGTCTGATCTCCAGAAGGGACTTCTACCCTTTAGGGTGATTATATCACCTTGACTGCTCTTGGAGCTCCCCACTTCCCCCTGTCACCTGGTTACAAGGTTTGTTAAGGAGAAGTTCTTGCTAGCTCTCCAGGGCAAAACCTGCTGTTGCAAAACTCTTGCTCCACACAAAGGCAACGACATGCAACTCTGGGAGGCCCTGACCTGTGAGTTCATCCACAGGCTTTGGTCAGAGCCACAGGATTGCCCAATGGCTGCAGAAGCTCTGGCAATGTGTGTCAGGCAGAACAGGTGGGGACAGAGTGGACACTTATTTGGGGTACACAGTGTGCCCTAGAACCAGAGTTGAGCAGCTGACTGCCTTGCCATAAAGTGGGTTCCACACTTCTTCTGAAACAGTGTTCTCGTGAACACCACAATTAGTGAATGACATACAAATTGTGTAAGCCTTCTTGGATAGTATTGGGGAAATGATGTTACCCAGTGGCCAACCTGTCCACTGTCTTCATCAAAGTCTGGCTGAATGAGAATGGCACAGTGACCTGAACTCAGTCCCTCCTTCCAGGCACTCCCAGCTTGGGGCCATCAAGTCTCCATCCTGTCTGGCAGAGAACGGCGAGAGCCTCATGCTGTCACAGATGCTTGGAGGAACCTTGTTTTAATAGTCCCAAACAGGAAGCCACTCCAAATTGAAGCAGCAGGTGAATGTATAAATAAACTGAGGCCATCCATATAGTGGCTGACTAGAATATATTAGAAAGGAGCTACTGCGGCATGCAGCAACTTGGATGACCCTCAAAACAGCCGAGCGAGGGAATACAGACAGTAAAGGCACATACTCTACGATTTCACTTACATAGCATTCTAGAAAATGCACACTAGTTTGGGGTGACAGGAATCAGGGTCAGTAGTTGTCTAGGCTTGGAAGGAGGGCAGAGGGAGAGAGATCGTGAAGGGGCATGAGGCTTTGGGGCTGATGGATGTGATGTAACTTTAGTGACAGTTTCACAGATGTAAAGTCAAAACCCAAAAATTAAGGAGATGATCAACAATGTGGCATACTCTTTACCCTCCTGAGAATCCAAATAATGCTTATGCAATCATTTAATTCTGGAAAATTTGCAATCTAAGCATTCATATCACTTGTAAGGGTGAAATATAGAAGAATCAAGAGACTGGGGTGTGGGTGATTTGGGGGGTAATTCTGGTTAAAAATAAATGCATATCATATTGGTACTTTATGTGTATTTTTGATTGTTCAATAATTCAATTCCTTTATAAAAATATGGCATGCTTCTTATATGCCAATAGTACCTCAACGAATCTCTTCAAAACAAGTAAAAAGAATCGAACACAGATTTGTGGAGCAGATTTGACAGGAAACTGCGGAAGAAGTGGCCTTGGCGCAGGCTTCATGGTTTGGGGACGGTTAGGGGTGGGCAGGGCAGCCGGGTAAGGACGGGAAACATTGGGGCCCTGGGCTCTTATTTATGGTTGTGGATTTTCTGAGCCTTGAAGGACTTTATAGAGAAGCTGTAGGCCACCTTCCTCACATTAGAGACACAGCCCCAAAAGCCAAGGACAAATGCTACCCTGCTCATCTAGGGCTAGAAATGTCTGCTGACTGGCAGCTCCGCTGCTTCTGCCTCCACACTGGGGAGCTGTTGGCCTCCTTCTCTGGCTTCTAGAAGGTGGGGCTGGACAGACCAGAGGGCTGGGAAGAGCAAGGGAAGGGAGTGGACTGGGTGGGGTGGTGGCCAGTCCCAGTTGGTCTTGGTCAGGTGACCTGGGCTTCTCCTCCCTGGGCACAAGATGGGCAGCAGTGCTCCTTCTTCTTGTAATCCACAGAGCAGGCGTGACACACCAGGCCTCCGCAGAGCCTGGGGAGCAGAGGCAGGGAAACCTGGGCGGGCTCTGCAGTAGACCCAACAAGCACTGGGGTATGTGCTGGGGGTCATAAGTTCCAGCAACTTCTGGTCCACCTGTTGTCTCTCATCTCCCCGCAGATGGCCTTTAATCTGTCTCAGGAAGTCTCCCCTTTCCTAAAGGGTCTTCTGATGCCAGATCACCCCACCCCTAGACCCGTTAACTCCAAGTGGAAGGTTCTCCTGGTGGCCCCTGTCCTCCCTCTCATTGCTTGTCCTGACACAGCGATAGCAGAGGAATGGGAGGGGAGCCCTTTTCCCAGACGGGGAGCCCACAGTCTATCCTCTGAAGGTCGCACAGCCCCATCACCCAGGACCCCATTCCCTCTTTATGATGGCTTAGTGTCAGAAGCCAGGTGGGGTGAAACGAGTGGCCAGGCCTAAGTGGCCTTTTATAAATGTCCAGTTCCCTTGTTCCTGCCTTCCCTAGGGTGCGGAGGGGGCTGTGGGCTGGTTGCAAGTGGACGAAGGAGTCTGCGTCCTTCCCGTTACCTGCACGGATACCTCCGAGACAGCCGGCTGAAGATCTTGCCACAGCCAACGCAGACTGCAAGGGCCACGGGAGACAGCTGCTGCAGCCGCCGCCACTGGCGGTCCTTCTCACTGACGGACAGGGACAGCGGAGGAGGCAGAGGCAGAGATGGGAGGGTGGATTTGGAAGTGACCCAGATGGAGGCACAGAGAGGGGCAGAAAGAGAAGCGTGGAGGCAAAGAAAGAGGAAGAGAGAGATGGAGAGGGTGGCAGAAGTGGGCACGCAGAGATATACGCAGAGACAAAATGAGATGGGAACGAGGACAGAGGTGTAGGAAGACACGGAAATGAAGAAGGAAAGGGGTGGCAGGGGAGACAGAGACAGTCATTCCAAAAGGGAAAGGAAGTTGGAGTGTTGGAGAAGGGGACAGATGCACAGAGAAGTAGAGGGAGAGAAAGACAGGACAGAGATACAGAGAGGGAGAGAGAGATGGGGAGGAGAGACAGAAAAGAATAGGAGTGAGACTCACTGAGAGGTGTGCTGATCCTTAACTTTCGAGGAGCTGGATGGTGACACCCATTTCCCCATCAAAAGAACCTGACCCATTATTAAGAACCTTGTCACCTCCTCCAAGGTGGACTCTCTGGTTTTAGAAGACCCTGGGATCCAGGCTGCAGGCGCCTTTAGCACTTAAGACCTAGTTTATCTTTTATTTAGCACTTGAAAGAAACTGCCTTATATTTATTTGTTTTTTGCAAAACAATGTTTTTTTTTCTTTCTTTCTTTCTTTTGTACTGGAATTGAACCCACTTAACCACTGAGCCCAACCCCAGCACCTTTCTTTTGAGACAGGATCTCGCTAAGTTGGGAGGCTGGCTTTGAACTTGTGATCCTCCTGCCTCAGCCTCCCAAGCTGCTGGGATTAGAGGCATGTGTCACCACACCTGGCTTTCACTGTTTTTTCTTTTCTTTTTTTTAAGGCCATTTAGGAATATGAGTCATTTCAATTTTTTTCAAAATAATACATACACATGATTTAAAACCCAAATAAATAGCACAGAAGAGCCTTCCCTCTGTGCCGTCCTGCTTTCAGTGGCAAACTGTTCCTTGCAGTTTTTTTGCCTTTTCTCCTTGGTATTAATTATTTACACATTTAAGTAATGTGCTCATATTCCTCCTTCAGTAGAGAATAGCTTCTTTGGGGCTCCTTCCCTTGACCTCAGAGCACGAAGCATTTATTAACATTCTCACCAACTTCTCCTCCTTCCTCCAATGTACTTACAGCCCTATTTTTGGTTCCTCTATTGGTTCCCATTGTGATTTTTCAGAATCTACCCAAGCATTTACTTCTCATTCTATCTTATGACTTTCATTCTGCAATATGTTGTTGCCCTTATCTTTCCCTACTCTCTTCTCCTTCCTCCTCCTCCTAACTTGCCAGCTACTCCTGAAGCATTCAATACGGTAGCCACTTGCCACAAGTGTCTAATTTAATATACATTGATTAATTTAACAAATTAATTAATATAAATAAATTAAAACTAAATAACATGAAAACTTTTGCTCCTCAGTTGCACCAACTCAATATTTCAAAAGTGCCCAATCTCAACATGTGATCAGTAGCTACTACACAGGCCACATAGATATGGAACATTTCTGGTCTTTAAGGAACTTTTATTGGATTATCCTCTATACTTAATATTGCTAAGGTGATAACATTTCTGTTCTGTTTCTGTAACTGTCTTCTGAGCTTTGTCTTTAGATTGAGTTTAAGATTGAAAAAAAATCAATGAATTGTGTTTATATTACTGAATAATATATATACATAGGGCTTCCCAAAGAGCTAAGTTGTGTTCTATAATATTTCGATTTATTTCTGGAGTGGTGACGTGTGTCTGTGATCCCAGTGATTCAGGAGGCTGAGGTAGGAGGATTACAGGTTCAAAGCCAGCTTCAGCAATTTAGCAAGATCCTAAGCAACTTAGCAAGACCTTGTCTGAAAATAAAAAAATTAAAAATGCTGGGGGTATGGTTCAGGGGTTAAGTACCTCTGGGTTCAATCCCTGGTACAAGAAAAACCATCCTATCTATCTATTATCTATCATCCATCTATCATCTATCTATCTATCTATCTATCTATCTATCTATCTATCATCTATCTATTTTTGTAGCACTGGGGATTGGACCCAGGGCCTTGTGCATGCTAAGAAAGCACCGTAGCACTGAGCTATATCTCCAGCCCTTTTATTTTTCTTTTGAAACAGGGTCTCAGTAAGTTGCCCAGGCTGGCCTCGAATGTGTGGTCCTCCTGTCTTGGCCTTCTGAGTAGCTGGGATTATAGGGATGGGCCAGATAGTGTTTCTCTTCTTGAAGGACTTGTTTTCCTGGGAATTTTAAATTCCCTTTCTTTATTCATTGCATTACTTTTACATTTTGTCCTCCCCACCCCTGCTAATTTTTCATCATATCAAGTATTCTTTTTCTTTTCCTTCTCAGAGACCCTCATTTAGATTTCTCTCTTACAATCTAGACAGCTCCCTGAGCTTGCTGCCCGCTGGTCTTCTTGGGAATTTCCTTGCCTTTTCTCCTAGACTAGAATTATTATTTCCTGAATGCCACCTCTTCTCCTTTCTTGACTTACTTCCTTGTTTTCCTGGAGCACATCCTCAATTAACTTCCAAGGAAGGCTGTGTGGGAGGTGAATTCTTTGAGACCTGTCTAATGTCTTTCTCCATCACCTTCCCCACTTAATTCAATGTTTGGTTGGCCCTGGAATTCCAGGGCCAAAGTTTTATGCCATGGACTCTTGGCACGCATTGGGTTCTATTTTCTTTTTTTCAGTTGTAGATGGACATAGTACCTTTATTTTATTTATTTATTTGTATGCGGTGCTGAGGATCGAACCCAGTGCTTCGCACATGTTAGGCAAGCACTCTACCACTGGGCCATAGCCCCAGCCCTGGTTCTACTGATTTTCTAGATGACTTGTGTTTTTCTCTGGATAGTTTGGAAATAGTTTCTTTATCTTCATTTTACCAAAAATTCACACTGATTTATCTAAGTACAGGTTTTGTTTGTTTTATGTTTTGTTTTTCATTTATTGTGTTGATCATTCAGTGGAATCTTTACATCTGAAGATCTGTGTCCATCAGAGCCTGGAAATTGGTATTTTCACCTTTGTCATATTTTATTTGATCATCTCCAGCATTTTATACTCTCCTTTTTGGGAATGTCTTTTGGTTGGAGAGGGTTTTGAACGGCTAGACTGATTCTTATGTCTAATTCTCCCATGACTTTCATCTCTCTGTGCTTGACCAACTCAACTCCTCTGACCCTCAGTTTGCTCATCTGTAAAATGGGGATAACATGAAGGGACAGCTAAAGGAAGGAAATGAGTTAGTGTATATGAGAGTCTAGAATCCTGCTTGAGAGTTCTTAGTGAAGTCGGATTTTCCAGCTTGGACTCCACATCCTTTCTGTAACTGTCTTCTGAGCTTTGTCTCAGAAGGGGCCTTTGACACCCCAACCCCTCATCCCCATCCTTACTGAATCAGTTCCAGCACCCTCGCCTTCATGGCCTGGACCAGGTCGCGCTGACCGACAAGCTCCTTCTGGTGCATGGCGTCCCTCCTCTCCGCCTCCTGTTGCTTCTGCTCCAGCTCTGCCTGAAGTCGGGCTCTCTCTTCCTGACACCTAGGCACAGAAGGAAGACCAGGTTCTGGGGGGTGGGGGAGCTCAGCGTTTGTGACTGAGTTGGGCTGGGCCTCTGCCTGCCAGCGAGCCCCTGGGAGGAGCTGGTGGTGTTCCCTGCAACTGAAGTCCGTGTACGTGGGTGTGTGTGCACACACAGGCACGTGCTCACCACACACCCAGCAGAGCACTGGGCGTGGTCTGACCCCTATAGGTGACTCCTCAGCAATCATTCAGAGAAAAGAAAATAGGGCCTGTGTTAAGAAGGGAATCGGCTGGAGGGGTGGCTCAGTGGTTTCGGTGTTTGCCTGGCAAGCACGAGGACCCGGGTTCAAACCCCAGCACCACATACACAACTAAGTGTTGGAGCAACTAAAGCCATGTGAAAAACTAAATAAAGTTGTTTCTCTCTTTCTCTGTCTCTCTCACTGTCCCTCTTTCTTTAAAAAAAAAAAAAAAAAAAAGAAGGGAATCGCGACACTTCCATCCTTCCCCCTTTATTTCTTTTTCTTTTAAATGTTTCCACTTCATTTGGGGTTTGTTTGTTTGGTGCCAGAGACGGAACCCAGAGGTGCTTAACCACTGAGTCACATCCCCAGTCTATTTTTCATTTTTTAAAATTTTGAGACAGAGTCTCACTAAGTTGCTTAGGGCCTTGCTTAGTTGCTGAGGCTGACCTTGAACTTGCGATCCTCCTGCTTTAGCCTCCTGGAGTCGCTGGGATTACAGGCTTAAATATTTCCGTTTGAAGTGTCATTTTCTTGAAAGGTGTGTTCATGGCAAAGGCAGCCTTCTGAGGCAGCCTTCTGGGAACCCAGGCTGGATGGACTGCGCTCAGCTGGAAACAATCATGTGTGGAGGCAGAGCAGTGTAGGATTTGTGGCGATTTTTTGTTTGAAATATTCTTAAAAGTTATGTTACATTGATTTTTTCAATTTAAAAAATAATAGTAAAAATATGGTTTTCTTAAATTTCTGTTTCAGTGTTGGGCTTGGAAACTCCTCAGCTCTATTCTTTCCTTTTCTTTTTGTCTTTAGTGGTTTTCTAGAAGATTCCAAGAAGTCTACTGAATTGGACATAAAAGGGTCCCTCTCTTATTCCCTGGCTCAGTTGGAGGGAGTCCTGGTGGTGGGTGGGTGCTGGTGAGTGGCTCAGGCTCTTGGGATGTGTGTGCATGTGCTGCTGGGCTTCAGCATGTTTGAGGGCAACAGACTTGACAATGAGTGGAACTATTAATTTTTCAAACAGTGCCCTTTAGTGTGCTGCTTGGGTGGGCCATGAAGTCAAACTGACAATAGGTAGCCACTGAAATTCCAAAAACGTCAGCCGTTGCAGAGTGTTCTGGCGCTCAGGCAGGCTTAGGGCCTTGCTGGGTCTTTTAGCAAACACTCTAGCCTTCAGCCTCCTTGCGTCTGAGCTGCTGACTGTAATTTTCCTGAGTCAGTTTACTTGCTACGTGATCCTGGGTCCTTATGTGCCCACTGTGGGAGAGAAAACGCCTTAGGTATCTATGTGCCAATGATTGTTTTGGGTGCCAGGACTGGAGCAGTGCCCGCAGCTCCTGTGAACTTCCAGCATGGTCCAGACAGCAGATAGACAAGTGGCAGCCAATAAGGTCGTTACAGTCAGTGTGATAACAGTGATCAATACGGGACTGAGGCAGAGATGAGAGAGGGTGCTGGGGAAAGGCTTCGTAGACACAGACATAGAAGTTGACTTCACAGATGAGAACTCAGCCAGGGACAGGCACCAGCAAAGGTCTGCAGGAGCTGCACGATGCTAGAACTCCAGGAAGGGCTATGAGGGTGGGGAAGCCAGGGGATGAGGTGGAGACATGGGCACGCTGTGTCCCTTGGGGACCCCAGGAGTTGTGGACTTTAAGCTCATTCAGGGGGAAGCCACCGAAGCATTTTAAACAAGGGAGTGACAGATACTCCTAGGGCAGGAGGGGTCAAGGAAGGAATGAAAGCTTCTTGAGCACCTATTAGTGTCCTTAGTGTTTTATGAGGTAGGTAGCATGGTCCTTATTTTACAAGACAGACTATTAGAGCCTCAGAAAGGGAGTGACACTTGCCCAGGGTCACACAGCTTGACAGGTAGAGGAAGCAGAAATCTGTACCCAGGCCTGTCCAGCTCTAAACTCTTTTTGCTTCTCCACACTTTCTTCCACACACAACCTTTATCACCAGGCTGTCCTGGCACCAGTGCAGTGGACAACAGGCGAGAGGGAAGGTGGCTCCTTATACTCCTGACAGGCCTCAAAGGAGCTCGGGGCTGCGACCTGAGGGGTGGAGGGAGATTCGACGTCCTCCTAACTCCCCCTCCGGAGGAACTCTTGGCTTGTGCTTGGGCTACTCAGCTTTGCTTTGAGGCCTTACAAAGAGGGCAGTGAAAAACCATCTGCCTGGAAAGATGGCCCTATGATCCCTGAGTGGGAAGGAGGACACTTAGAAATCCCATTGTTTCCTTTTGCAAATCCGGAAGGGGAGGCCACTGTCCCAGGGCCACAGCCCGAAAGCTGTGGAGTGTGGAAAGCCACATACCTCAGATCCGAGCGCCAGGTCCAGCACCTGGTCTGCCTGGGGCTGCTTCCTGCAGGGCCTGCAGTGTCCTCCTGTGGTCTAGCCTGGGCTCAGCCCGCCCACCCTCAGCCTATCCCTTGAAATGCCCTGCTCCAAACCCTGGGGGAATAATCCCAGGGTCTCACTTAGTTCTTCCAGGCTCCTGGCTACTGCCTGCCCCCTCTCCTCTGCTCTGGCCACATCTTCTAGACCTCTGTATTGCTGCTGCCCCTGCCCACAGCACCCCTCCCTGGGTATGGGTACAGTACAGTCTCTGATGGCTGGGGTTTGTGCTCAAATGTCACCTCCTAGGAGATGGCTTCCTGGACCCTAAATCAGAACGATGGCCCTGTCTTTCATTATCTCCCTGCCTGGATTTATTTTCCTCCACGAAATCCATTGCTACCTGGTGCAGTATTGGCTTCCTGTCAGTCTCCCTGGGTCTTTCAGAGCCGGCCTCCTGGGTTTTGTTCACTGCTGTGCACCAGCGCTCACCGCTCAAGGTCATGAGGCACAATAAACGCAGTGGATGGAATGAAGGGGCCCCATGGCATTCCTATTGTCTGGCGGTAGACCCCGTCCCCAGCTTGATGCCCACAGTGCCAGTGCTCTGTCCTTGGTTTTCTGGACTTTGGGGCTAGGGGACGCATCCTCTTCTAGGCTCTGGAGCTGCCGTTACCATCTGCTCTTCCACGACTCTCTGATATCTCCTGCCCCTGCTCTCTCCTGAACTCCATACCCAACTTCTTGCCCAAGGGCCGTACGTGGCTGTCTGACAGGTGCTCAAAGGGAAGATCCCAAGCCTTCCCACAAACCTGCCTTGCCACAGAGCTCTCCTCCTTGGTTAATGAGACTCTAGCTTTCTAGACCCTCAGGTCAAAACACTCAGTCATTCCTGACTCCTATTTTTCTCTCAGATCCCACATCCAATCCCTCAGGAAGCCCCACTTCGAAACTTACCCAGTTTGGGGGCTGGAGCAGTGGCTCAGTGGTTAGAGTGTTTGCCTGGCATACACAAGTATGTGGGTTCAAACCCCAGCACCCCGTACACAACTAAGTGTTGGAGCAATGAAGGCCACGTGAAAAACTAAATAAAAATTATTTCTCTCTTTCTCTCTCTCATTGTCCCTCTCTCTTAAAAAAAAAATACGACAGTCTGGAAGAGGCAAATCTATAGAGACAGAAAGTAGTTTGGGAAGTGACTGCTTTTGAATACAGGGTTTCTTTTAGGGGTGATGAAAATGTTCTAAAATTGATTGTGGAAGTGATTGTAGAACTCTGTGAATATTCTAAAAACCATTGAATTGTGAGACATTTAAAAAAGTGTAAAACCACTTTTTTTTGGTAGTAGGGATTGAATCCAGGGGTGCTTAACCCCTGAGCCACATCCCCAGCCCTTTTTATTTTTTTGAGACAGGGTCTCGCTAAATTGCTCAGGGCCTTGCTAAGGTGCTGAGGCTGGGTTTGAACTTGTGATCCTCCTGGCTCAGCCTCCTGAGTTATATAAACATATTTTTGCATTAAACAAAATAAAAGAGTGAGATCATGTCCTCCCTCTGTTCAGAACTCTCAGTGGCTCCCAACTTACTCTGAGTCAAGGTCATTTTTTTTTTAAGAGAGAGAACGAGAGTGAGTGAGAGAGAGAGAGAGAAGCAGCTTTATTTATTTTTCACCTGGTGTTTGCTTCTCTGACTTAGCTGTGTATGTGGTGCTGGGGTTTGAACCTGGGTCCTCGTGCAGGCCGGGCAAGCTCTCCAACGGCTGAGCTGCTGCTCCAGCCCAGTTAAGGTCATTTTCACGATCTACCAGGCTTTACCCAATGTGGCCCTGTTGCCCACTGGACCTTCGTCTACATCCCCTCCCTCCTTCACCCAGCAGGGCTGAGTAGCCTCTCTGTTGTTCCAACCTGCTGCGCACCTCCCTACCTCAGGGCCTTTGCTCTTGCCGTCTCCTCAGCCTGGAGCACCCTTCTACCCTGTATTCAAATGGTTTACCCCTCGCCTCCTTCAGGTCTTTAAGCAAAATACCACATTTTCAGAGAGGCCTTCCCTGTCCACACCACCTGATTTAAAGTCTCACCACTGACACACCTGATCCGCTTTCCCTGCCTTGTGTTTCCTCCTTAGAACTTCCGTCAGTCTGACATTCTATGCATTTTACTTGCTTATCATGTTTACTGCCTGCCTCTCTCACTAGATGCAAGCTCCAGAGGGCAGAGATTTTGTGTTTTGTCCATGAAAGTATTTCCTGATCAACAGCAGGCCTGGCTCAGAGTGGGTGCTCAGGGTGTTTGTGGAATGACTGAATGACAATAGTAAAATGATACTGGTCTGTGCCAGGGTCCCTAGCCACAGGGAGCAGCCAGGGAGCCACCTAGATGCTTCTTTTCTTGATCCTACAGAAGGTTCTTGGGTGACCATGGCTCCTACATTCATTTAGGGCCTGAATCATTGGAATATTTGCTGACAAAAGCGGCAGACTCTGCTGAGAGTGTGGTGGGAGGAACGCTGGGGCCTGGGGTTGGTTTCTGGGCTCCTGGGCCCTTCTTAACGCTGTTAAGCAGACAGTCAATAGATTTCCCAGTGATTCAGTCTGAATCACAGCCACTGAGATTCTGCTGGGGGTTGGACTGGTGGCCCTGGCCCAGGGCAGGTGTGAGCCACATGGGAGCGAGACAGAGGCAAGTGGGTGGGCTGAGACACATGGAGATCAAGAGAGAGAGACACAAAGAGACTGAGTCACACCCAGGAGGATCTTGGCATGGTGGAGATATTCTTAAAAAATAAATGAGCTGACTGTGGTGGTACATGCCTGCAATCCCAGCTACTTAGGAGACTGAGGCAGGAGGATCTGAAGTTCAAGGGCAGCCTCAGCAATTTAGGAAAACCCTGTCTCAAAACCAAACTTTAAAAGGGCTGAGAATGTAGCTCAGTGGTAGAGAATGTGCCTAGCATGTGTGAGGCCTTGATTCCAACCTCCAGCAACACACACATACACACACACACACACACACACACACACAAACACTTACACAATTATGACAGAGAAACAGAGACGTTGAGAGACTGGAGAAAGGGTTGCGATAGAGGTCATTCTGAGCCATGAGTTCAAGGTGATGATGGGAAGAGGAGCTGCTGGACGGGGAGGGACCCTGAGGGGGGAGACAGAGAGACTGAAATACAGTCTGCTCTTTGTATTTCTGTATCTGTGAGATCTATATCTGTGGAGTCAACCAACCATTGGAACAAAAATATTTTGGAAAAAAAACAAAGTGGTCAGCACTGAACACATACAGACTTTTTCTTGTCATTATTCTTTAAATGATATAGTAGAACAACTATTTATATACTATTACATTGTATTAGGTGTTTTAAGTAACCTAGAGAGGATTTAAAGTATATAGGACAATGCACATAGGTTCTATGAAAACCTTGTGCTGTTTCACATGAGGGACTTGAGGAGCTGGGGACATAACTCAGGGGCAGAGCATCTGCTTAGCATGTGTGTGTGAGGTCCTAGGTTTGATGCCCAGTACCTCAAAAAGAACAAAATGGAAAGTCTACCTTATAAGCGACTTGAGCATCCATGGATGTGGATGTCCACGGGGAGTATGGAACGAACCCCCGTGGATAGCGAGAACTTTCTGGGAGGTGGTGTTTAAGCCCTTGTTGGGGAGGCCGCTGCAGGGTTTGAATCTCAGCTCCCCTGCTAACCAGCTGCTGCTGGGTGAGTTATGCTGCATCTTTGAGCCTCAGTTTAACCATTTACAACAGGCGAGCTCTTCAGAACCTATTTCACAAAGTTGCTGGAGGGCGCATGTCCCTACAACTGGGCCTGGGGAGGAACAGACGCGTGGGAAATGAGGGCTCTAATGATGATTAGCAGGAGGGTAAAAGACTGTGCAACAGGGAACAAGAAATAGACAAACAGCAAGAGGAAGACAGAAGAAATGAGGGCAGGCGCGATGGGGTAGGGGCAGAGTGGATTGAGAAGACAGAGGGGGACAGGCAGAGGCAGTGGTCCAGAAGAGGTGGCAGCAGGAGGCAGGGGCCAGATGGGGGAGGCAGGATGACCTCTCCTGGGGCTATTGGGAGGTTGGCGAGGAGGAGGCTGGCGAGCCAGGGAGGGTGGGAACCCTAGTGTGAGGAGCAACGGCCTGCATTGCACTGGACTGAGTGTCCCACATTGCATGCTACACAGGGCTGGAGTGCTCAGAGACCTTGCTGGCCTGACCCAGCAGGGGACTCGGCTGGTTGCCACGGTTACCTGCTGAGCTGCTCCCGCAGGGCCTGCAGCTCCCAGTCCTGTGCCTTCAGCAGCCGCTCCTGGTGCTGGGCCTGTTCTTTGGCCTTCCGGAGACCCTGTCTGAGGTTCTGCAGGGTGGAAGGTGGGGAGGGGAAGCTGAAGGAGGAGGGCAGCTGGGGCTGGCCTAATGACCCTCCCCATGAGGCCCCAGGCCAGGACTGGTGACAGCACTGTCAGCTGGGAGAACCAGGGACTACCATTTCCTCCTTCACTGAAGGATGAAGTTATGAAGCTCAAGGGCCTGCAAGAGTCTAGTTGGGGAGGAGCTGAAGGAGGGCTTGGGTGACCATCTTAGGTGACCTCCAGGACAAACATTTACAAGAGTGACTAGATGGGGTCTGCAGCAGTAAATTGCCCATATCTATGTCCCTCCCATGATGAGGGAGGGACACAAAACCTGAGAACAAATGACTGCCCCTGAGAACCGTGGGAAATGCTGGCAGTGCTGGGCAGGGGTGCTGAGGATCGGTGCGGGTAGGGTGACGCGATAGGGCAAGGCTGGGCTGCGTTGATCTGAAAAATGCGTGCTTTCAAGAGGCATCTCCAAACAACAATCCTGCCCAGGGCAGTGGAAATTGATTCGTAGGCTGGAACGGCCCTGGTGCTGCCACTGAGGGTGCCCATCAGTAGGTCAGGTTGGAAAGGCAAGGACGGACAGGTCCAAAGCCAACAGCTCTCACCTTCACTTCGTCCTGCAACGGCAGCTGGGTTTGATCCTCCCTCCTGGTCATTCCCTTTTCTTCTTGAGGCTTTTCTGGTGTGGAGCCTTCTTTCTTTCCTGGGCCCTGGAGGACCCAGAACTCCCCCAGAAAGTTAGGCCCCTCCCACCCCTGCCTGCACCCAGCTGTTGCTTCCTCTGAAGTCATGGTTGCTCTGTGGCTGGAGGCCAGCAGCCTCTGGATGGGACAGCACTCTGTTTCTTCTGCATGGACCCCCTCTGTTCCCTGAACCTCTGCACCTGGCAGAACCCCTGTGCCTTCAGTCACCATCTCTGTCACCTCCTTCTGAGCTTCCTTGGCCTCCTCCTTTTGTGGCTGGATGCTGGCTCTTGAGTTCTTCAGGAATTTCTCAGTGTGCCTTGGGGCTCCTTCCTGCAGGTCTGGCTCTTTCTCTGGTTCCCAAATGTTCTGGGGGGAACCAAGGCTCCTGGAATCTTTTATCTGCTTTTCCAAACAGGAGGGAAGATGGCTGTGCTGCTGGGACCTGGGGAGTCCAGCCGTTTGGCTTCTGGGTGCGTCTTGCAGAACCTTGGTGTGACTGGTGAGTGGCTCCTCCAGCTGGACTCCTTTGGGGACCCCATATGCTGCTGAGATCTGCAGAGAGGCCCCCCAAAGTCATCATCAATTCACTACTGGATGAGGTCACTGTCCCAAACCGGTGGGCTTGATAAATACACAGATTCCCAGGCCAGATATACAGATCTGTCAGACCAGAAATCATTTCTAAAACACTCAGCTTTCGTGTGGTGGGAGAACAGCCGGCGCCTCAATGCCTTTTCCTCCCCGCATCCAGGCTGCTTCCTTCTGCCTCTCTCACGTGGGTTTTCAGAGCTGAGCTATTCCCACAAGCCCCTCCCATCCTTCTCCTTAAATCTTGTCTCCTGAACTTTTCTCTGTGTTTCAGCTTTCCTATCTGCAAAATGGGAATAATAATACCTGGTCTGTAGAATTGTGATAAAATCTCCAATAGAATGACACCTGACTGAGTGAGCTCTCTCGAGAAACTCTCTCTGAGGGGGGATGTATGGCGTGTGCATGTATGGAAGGGTAACAACAGCCCCTTCAATGTGTACAACCATAATGAAAATAAAACCTTGTACACTCTCTAATCCTTAGTCCATGTCTGTATCAGGACAATTGTCCCTTGATTCTTGGGGGAACTGGTTCTAGACTCCACATGGGTACTCAAATCCAGGGATGCTCAATCCCATGGCATAGTAACTGCATATAAGCTGTGTACATCCTCACTTCTACTTTAAATCATCTTTAAATTACTTATGATACTGCATATGATGTAAATGCTGTATAAACAGCTGTTGTGCTGTATTGTTTAGGGAATGATGACCAAAAAAAATCTGTGCATGTTCAGCACACATGCAATTATTTTTCCCAAATATTTTCTCTCTGCAGTCAGCTGATTCCACAGATGTGGAACCCAGGACTGAGAAGGCTGACTGAACATGTATTGCAATGTGTTTCTGTAGGATGCAGCTCCCTGAACAGACCTTAAACTACTCCAGGTTAGAGACTGAGTCCTAATCGTGTCTGGACTTGGTGCCTGGAAGCCGGTGGGGGTGCAAAATGCACTTGTATGGCAGCAAGGTGGAATGGAGTGTGCCCTATGGCAATGTGCTTGTGTGGAAGGATAGTGACAAAGATGATGACAGCCACAAGTGCCACGTTGTGGGCATAGCCAGGAGCCTTGCTCTGCTGCATGTGGGTGTCTCAGTTCATCCTGAGTATTGATTGGCCTACGAGGCAGGGCAGGTAACTTGCCCCAGGGCTATGGTTAGAAAGGTGCGGGTCTGGGCTCTGAGCCAGGCAATCTGGCTTTCTAGTCACTCCCTGAATTGAACTAGCGAATGTGACCTTGAACTAGACCAATGAGAATTTGCCAGAGCAGGGGCCTCAGCAGAGGTTGTCTCTCCCCTCTGTTCCTGCAAGCTTCCAGTCACCTCCCAGCTCCTCCTCCTGCCTGGACCCCAGTAGCTCCTGCAGATGGCGCTAGTGTTCCTTTTCCTTTTCCAACATCCCCATCACTCTGGGAATAGCAGTCTTCTCTCCTGAGCTTCCAGTTGATCCCCTGGTCCACATACTGGCTGCTCTCTCTGTACCTCTCTGTACAGAGAGGGGGAAGCCCAGTTACTGCTCAACCTGGGTGTCCCAACCAAATGCACAAGAGGCAGCTCAGTGAGGGCAGAATAGAGGTGTCACCTTTGGGGAATCTTTGGTCTTTCTGAGTCTTCTTCCCTGGGTGCAGCTGGATTTTGAGCAGTGGGACCTGAAAGTGAAAGAGGCAGGGGCCTCTTTCCATAGGTGAACTTGATCCTCAGATGGAGGATCTCCCATCTTTCCAACCACGCAGTAACCCTACCCGCTTCCCACCTTCCCGCCCTCCCACCTGCATGCAACTCTCTCTCCATTATTCCATCCCATCACAACACGCCCATCCATTCTTCCGTCCAACCCTCCACCCAACCATCCAACCAGTCTTGAGTATGTCTTCTCTGCAGGGTCATGGAACAGCATGAGACTACGGTGCAGAAATCGAAGGCAGCGCAGCAGAGATCAGAGACCAGAAAGCACGAGGGAGGAAGAAATGAATGGAGCTGGAGGCTGACCACTTTCAACTTGCTGGGATACAGGGGGGCAGTGAAAGCGGGCAGGGAAGAGGTTACACCACACGCTGCACCCACCCTGAGAACATGGGCCAGGCGCCGTCCAGGTCTGGCTGCTGCAGGTCTAAGTTGAAGGCCACCCCATTGAGAGCGTAGAGAGAGTCCAGGATGTCTTCTCGGAGTTCAGGGCACAACAGAGGGCTCCGAGGGCCATACCATTCCCTGTGTTAGCAGTGATTGTCATTCTTGGCCTTTGACCTGGTGCATTGCCACCCCTAAACTCCAAGAACCAGCCTCTGCTATACACCATGTGGGACTTTTCCAGGAGGGATGTGACCCTTTGGGTCAGGGGGCCCCTCTGTCATGGTGTTACCAAGATACCCGCCTTCTGACCTCCCCATCTGCTCTTTCTTCCTGGCTTTTCCTTTCTGAGTCTTGTTTCATTGTCTTTGATGGCAAACCAGCCATATAGGGGTGAGGGAGGGCTCTTTCATAAAAGAGGAAGTGGGCTCAGATGGTGTCCATGCGAAGATGTCCCAGTGGCCCCACCTGATGAGCTCTGGGCTCAGGAGGCAGAGCTGCAGAGACTCAGCGAGCTGTCCATGGGCGAGACAGAAGCGGATGAAAGCACGGCCTCTGCCCAGAGGGGTCTTCAGCTGCGGGCGCACAGAGGGCCAAAGAGGAGGCAGTGTTAGGACAGAGGGAGCTTAGACAGCAGAGAGTGAAGACAGGATCCAGTGGCTGATGAGAGAGGGTATAGCGGGGCTTGAAGGCTATGGGCTGAAAGGCATGGAGGCAGGGGTGCTGAGGGCAGAGCTAAGGAGAGGTGAGGTTGGGGTGGGGTATGGTCAGCAGAGCAGGGATGTGTCCCCCACCTCTCCCCCAGGCACTCTTGTCAAAGACATGGTGACAGAGCTCCATCATTCTTCTAATGTCAGCCCTGGGTACCTTCTCCTGTGAATAGATGAAGCGGATCTGCTCTGTGTCCCCCCGCTGCCGCCGCAGGGCAGTGCAGAGGAAGTCCCAATAATCCTTCCGAGGTCCCAGGAAGCTCTTTTGCTCTTTCTGGTCAAACTGAGTCCAAGAAGAGGGAAAGAAACATGGAGAATGCTCCTGACTAGAAGCCCCTCATATCCCGTGCTGAACTGGCATGTTGGAGAGGACAGGCCTCCTGCTGACACCCGGCCTCGATTCCTGGCTCTGCCCTTACTGACTGTGTGATGAGGAGCAAGATGCTTGACCTCTCTGAGCCTCATTTTCACCTTCATTCATTCAAAAACCCATTTGTGGTGGAGGTGGTGGGATACTGGGGATTTAACCCAGGAGTGCTTTACCACTGAGCTACATTACATCCCCAGCCCTTTTTAATTTTTATTTTGAGACAAGGTCTTAGAGCCTTGCTAAGTTGCTGAGGCTGGCTTTAAACTTGCAACCCTCCTGCCTCAGCCTCCCAAGTCACTGGGATTACAGGTGTGCACCACTGTGTCCAGCCTTTCACAAATTCTTATTGAGTACTTAACTATTCTCCAGGCCCTGTTCTAAGCCCAGGGGAGAAAGCAATGAACAAACTCACTTCATGGAGTGTCCATCCTGGTAGGAGAGATAGACAATGACCAAAGTAAGTAAATAAGCATACAGTGTATTAGGTGGAGATAACGCTGAAAGAAAACAAGGAAAGAGAATAGAAAGTGTGTTGTCCTGATGTGCACGTGCTACATATATTGTAATTTAGACTGGGGTGGACAGAGTAAGCCTCCAGACCTGAAGGAAGTGAGAACTTGTGCCATGCAGATCTCCGGAATAGCATTCCAGACCGAGGATTAGCAAGTGCCAAGGCCCTGAGGCAGGGACATGCTGGTTGTGCTGCAGGAAGATCAAGGACAGTGTAGCCAGAGGGCGGCAGATGTGTAGCTGACAGGCAAGAGATGAAGTAGGAGAAGTGGGAAGGATGCTTGTGTGTGCATGGAGAAGGCAACTGAGGATTGAGGATTGAGTAAGGTAGGTCAAACAAAGGACTAGGCACAGGGGAACTGTTGCTAGCAATAGCTGTGCTTTGGGTTCTGGACAGCAGCATGAAGGACCGGTCCTTCACACATCTGAAGCTTTAGCCTTCAAAGCTGCATGGCTGTCCCTTGTTGCTTGTTATGGTTTGATGTGAGGGGTCCCCCAAAAGCTCAATATGTGAGGTGAAATGATTGGGTTATGAAAGCCGACCATCAGTGAGTTCATCTCTTGATGATGGGGATTGATTGGGTGGTAACTGTAGGCTGGTAGGGTGTGGCTGGAGGAGGTGGGTGGCGGCCTTTGCCCTATATTGTGTGTCTGGAGTGGAGACTCTCTCTCTTTCTCTCCTTCCTGGAACCATGCCTTGAGCCACTTCCCTCTGCTACACTCTTCCACCATGATGTTCAGCCTCACCTCCAGTCCCAAGGAATGGTGCTGGCCTTCTATGGACTAAAACCTACGAAATAAATAAATGCTCTAAAATAAATGTTTCCTCCTAAAATTGATCTTGTCAGGTCCTTGGGTCACAGCAATGAAAAAGATGACTAAATCACTCCTGGCCCTATCCCACCCAGCTTTGCCCGTCTCCCATTTTGTGTTGCAATGACAGCTCCAGGAGTGAGGTAGATGTCAGGAAGAACTTACTGACTGAGGGAGATGAGACAGTGCATAGTAACAGGTAGAGGAAACCCTTGCCGGTTTTCCAGGCCTGGGGAGAGGGCTGGGGGAGGGCAGGGTCCCACCTGCAGCAGCAGCTCCAGGCAGCCACAGAGTCTATGCAGCTCAGCACTGGCATCTGTCACTGGCTGCTGCCCATCCCCATATCCCTGGAGAATGGCAGAGACAGCAGCTGCAGAGAGAATGACAGATAAAGACTTCAGGGAGCGAGGCCTCCCGTGATGGGAGATGCACCCAAGATGCCTCATTCTTCCTGCAACTCAGGGTTAGAGACTCTCTCAGGATGCACTCACCTTTCAGGTCTCTGGTGACCTTGAGGATGGCCCCTTCTTCTGCCATAGGTACTTGGAAATGCTGTAACTCTCTGTGACTTGAAAGGTCAGCCCAGGAGGACCCTATGGGCTCAGCTGCCCAGCTTTCTTTATACAAAGAAGGAATCAGATCCTGGAGAGGGAACGTGACTTACCTAGGGTCACACTGCAAGTTAACTAGTAGGGTGATAACCCCAGCTTCTTGAAGGCCAGTGTGAAGATGCTGGCTGCTGCTTACTGGGCAGTCCCTGGGTGCTGGGCACTGTGCTCATTGATTGACATCCTTGTCTCGTTTAATCCCTACAATAATTCTAGGAAGGTATTAGCTCCATTTTGAACCTGGTGGACTGGGACACAGAGAGGGTGAGTCTTATCCAACACCACAGAATTATAATTGGTGAAGTCAGACTTTAAACTTAGATCTGTACGCCCAGAGGGCCCGTGTTCTCATCTGGACGATGTGAGCCACCCTGAGTCCGCAAACCACATAGGAACAGGGCTGGCAGAATCACCTCTCTTCCCTACCGACAGCTCTCTGCCTTGGCAGAGCATCATCATCCTTGAGATGCACACTCATCCTTTCCTGGGCCCCAGCTGAGTGGAAAATGTGCGTGCCTTTAGGAGAGGGAGGCAGAGGTTAAGTGAGGGCCCACATCTGGGACTGGCCCAATGCTGAGTGAACAGGGCACTTGGCTTTCATCCTTTTGCCCTCTTGCAGGGGACTTTCAGCCTGTTCTCCTCCCAAGGGGTCCTGGGGCTCCAAGATGGATATTATATCCCCTGAGCTCTGAGGAGCTTAGCCCGAGATCCCAGAGTCGAGACCCAGCAAGAGTGGGAAACCCAGGTGTCCTGCCTCCCAAACAGTGGTTGCTGGGATTTGGGGCGGGCTGTGAAGCAGTAGTCACAGTGTAGGAGAGGGGAGAAGGATGCAGGTAAGAGGGGAGCAGGGAGAACAGGGCTGGGAGTCTGGAGACCTGGGCCTCCTCCCTGTCCTGGCTCCTCACTTCCTGCATGTCCCTGGGTGAAGAGCTCACTTTCTTCTTTTTTTTTTCTTAGTGCATTATAGTTGTACATAATGATGGGATTTGTTGTCACACATTCCTAGATGCACACAATACAGAAATATAATTTGGTCAATATTCCTACTCCCCCGCACCCCTCAACATCCCTCCTCCCGTCCCCCAGTCCCTTGACTCTCTTCTGGGTCCTATATTTTTCTACAAAAAAAGCCCCCAAGTACAGTGTGATAATTCTTATACTTTTGAAGAACATTTTTATACACATGACCATAATATGCACAGTGACATACGTGTAAATGCTTGGAACGTACCTTGCTTTATCTCGGTTCCAACCTTTCCCCTTCTCATGCTTGCATTGGTGGTTCAGTGGTAGAATTCTTGCCTGCCAACATTTCCCCTTCTCCTCCCTTCCTATTATCCCTTGTTATTCTTTGATATATATTCACAATAGGATTAAACACTTACATTTTTGTAAAGGCATGCAGTATAGTTTGTTCAAATATCTCATGCAGTATCTTGCAACTGTGTCTCATAAATATTAACAAATTGCATTTTTGTTCTATGGTTCTAATCCATGAGTTTATCTACCTATCCCCTAAGCCTGGGTTTAGCTCCAGCCACCACAAATGATGGAAAACGTTTAGCCCTTGACTCTCTGGGTTTGGCTAACTTTGCTCAGCTTGATTTCTTCCATAGCCATCCATTTACCTTCAATGCATGCAATATCATTGTTTCTAATAGCTGGGTAGAACTCCGTTGTATATATACACCTGAGCTTTTGGATCCATTCATCCAGTGAGGAGCATCTGGGTTGGTTCTATAATTTAGCTATTGTAAACTGAGCTGCTATGAACATAGATTTTGCTGTGTTGCTGCAATGTGCTGATTCTAACTCTTCTGGGAAAATACCCAAAAGAGGGATAGCTGGGTCATATGGTGGATCCAATTCTAATTTTTTAAGGATTCTCCACACTGCTTTCCAGAGTGGCTGTACCAGTTTCCAATTCTACCAACAGTGTTCTAGTGTTCTATCTTCTCACACCCCCTCCAGCATTTGTTATTAATTATATTTTTAGTCTTTGGCAGTTTGACTGGAGTGAGGTGAAATCTTAATGTAGTTTTGATTTGCCTTTCTCTGATTACCAGTGATTTAGAACACTTCCTCATGTATTCATTGGCTTGCTCAGTGTCCTTTGTTGAGAAGTTTCTGTTTATCTCTCTGGCCCATTTATTGATTGGATTGTTTGTGTTTCTGTAAATGAGAACTCACCTTCTTGGGTCTCTGTTTTCCCATCTGTTGACCAGGAGGTTGGTCCGTACAGCTCAGATCCTCTATGACATCCTCCCCTCTCTCACCTCTCTTCAGGATCCCTCTGCAGCTGACTCCTGGCTTCACCCCCTTTTCCCCAGCTCCCCCTAATTCCCAAGATCCTCCAACCACTCACCTGAGAAGACCTGGGTGATGGTGTACCGACAGCTAGGCTCTGTAACCTGGACTGTCCCTGGTGACTATGGGCCCTACACAGCACTTCCTTGCCATGGGCCCTAGGAAGTGACTCAGGCTCAGGCCAGCACCCTGAAAAGGGAGGGGCCAGCCCTTGCCAGGGAGAAGTGGTAGAGGCAGGGTCAAGGACATTGGAGGAAAATGGCTCCCCTCAGGCACACCCTGGGGTAGGGCCACTTGTTGGCCAAACTTGGACTCATCCCTGGAGATCCTGATCCCTACTTTTCTCGGTTCCATTCCCTTCGCTTTTGCTCTTGTCTTTCTTCCTTTCCACCACCAGATGGCACGAAGAGGTTGAGGTGTTGGCGTCCGGCTCCTTCTAAAGGTCTCTGCTCTATCACTTAGCTGGAGCCAGGCAGTGGAGAGGATAAGGTCCAACTTGTCCCCTCCTCCTTTCTACCTCTACCTCATGGGTGCTTGTCACCAGTACCCGCCTCCCAGTCCTGGCACCCACTCCTTAAGAACAGAAGTGAGACTCCCGCTGTCCAGCAAATGGCCAGTTGGGGTGCCCAGGTGGGCTGTGATCCTCCCACCCTGGGTGGGCTTTGCTTCTTAGGGCTGGGATCTTTCCCTTTTTTCTAGGCTGGGACGTCCCTGAGGCTAGTACTGGGGGCAGAGAACAGAGGAGCGGGGACCTCCAAGAACTGTTTTCACAAACTCCAGGAAACAATTGTGAACAAGGGCACACAGCGATGTCCAGTCTGTCCTCTGTCCCGCGGCCTGTCTCGTCGGTGCAGAGGCTAGTGTCCCATCTATGCGGCCCACGTCCTTGTCTCCCGACTCTGTCACACCCTCACTCCCAAAGCCTGTTCCCTGCCTCTCTCGACGTGCGAAGGGTCTCTCTCACTCTCCCAACTCAGGCCGTCCGCAGCCGGGTGCCCAGGACCCTGTCGCCGCCCCTCCCGCGTGCCTCGCACGCCTCGCGCCCTCGGGTCTCCCTCCGTCACTGGCTGCGTCGGATCCCGGTGTCACCGCCCCTCGCCGGGCGCCGCGGTCCCCGGCCTCCTGGCGGTGCAGCAGAGAAGGCGCGGACTCTGGCTGCGCCGGGCTGGGGGCGTCGCCGCTCCGCTCCCGACGTCGCAGGCGCCCTGGGCCGAGCTAGGGCTGGGGACCGACCGGCTCCCGGGGCGCCCGCGTCCCCGCCACGGGCCAGCGGGACGCCAGGCCGGATGGGCTGCACGGTGAGCTTGGTGTGCTGCGAGGCGCTGGAGCCCGGGCCCCGCTACCGCCAGCAGCCCCTCGGGAGTCCCCCGGCCCCGGCGCTCGCCCAGTGCTGGGAGCTCGCGGGCTCGGCCCGCGCGGAGAGGAGGCTGCTGCTGTTTCAGGTAGGGCGCAGCAGGGCTGGGTGGGGGAAAGACGCTCTAGTCGATCGGGGGCGGGGGGTTCAGGGGGCTGGCAGAGTCCAGGCCACCTGAGACAGGTAAGGAGCGAAGCCAGGAAAGTGCAGGTCCGCGCTTGGGAAGTTGCCTGCAAGGCAGGCTGCCCGGGATCAGGGTTGGACTGGGACCAGGTGAAGGGACAGCCAGTTTCTCAGCGGTCTCACTTGGGTGTCTTGTGCCCTTGGGAGAAGGGCGATGTGGGACTTGACTCTTAGGCAAAGAGCACAGGTGAGGTTTCAGAGCCACGGGAGATGGAACAGGGCTGGAGAGCTGGGGCAAGGTTGGAAAAGGGTTAATTTCTCTGGAGCTGGTTTGTTGGCAGAGGTGGCCGTCTTGCTTGACCAGGGCTCTCTGACCAAAGGGAGGGGTAGGACCCCACCAAAGGACTGAGGAGGATGGTGGGACAACTGGATCTCCCCTAGCGTACTCTGTTTGGGTAAGTCTTGGAGCCTTTTAAGGGGGGAACTTACCCAGGGGCAGGAACTTACCCAGAGCATGAGGCAGGTGCTTATTCTGGATTAGCTCTCTGTCTTCCAGGCCTGGCCTGGAAATGGGCTCTGGATTTCCTTGGGAAGATGATGATGATGAGGAGGTATTTGGGGTTACCAGGGGCTAACTAGTGCCTCTTTAAGCCCCCTGTGGAATCCCAGCTCACCTCCCCAGGTCTGTCTGTTGAGTTGTGGTCTGGATTCTGTGGGTGTTTTATGTTCTTCCAATTGAGGTACACAGATGGTGGGGACTCAAAATGCACCCTGTAGTTATGTTCCAGGCTCCTCCTCAGAGGCAGCCAGGGAAGCCAGTTGTGTCTGTGAATGCATGTGTGCACGTGTGTGTCGTGTGTGCCCAAGAAGCCCCTGTGCTCCACTTGACTAGGTGTCTCTCCAGGGCACACACTGTGGCATATTTGTGGTTACACTCCACAGTGCCAGGGACAGGGCTGGGCACTTGTCAACTGAGCACTCTATCCTCCAAAGACTTTAGCCCCAACTATCACACCAGTGACCAACCATGGTGAGGGACAAGCTTGCAGGGTATAGTATTACCTGGGGCCTCATAGTGACTGAGGCCCTAGTATGATTCTGATGGAAGCTGGAACCCAATTTAGGGCTCTAGGGCACAGAGGGAGAGCCAGGGTGTATGGATTAAGCACCTCACACTATTGTTCTTGGACATGGTGGAGATCAGAAGTGATATGGCCGAATTTACAGACTGAGGAACCACTCCAGAGTCATCAAGACACTTCCCTTTCCTCAGAGCCTCATGAACTCTCCATAGTCCTCAAAGGTGTCAAGGGGAGGGTAGGCCAGAGTCTCCCTCCCTTATCTCTTCCTATCTCAGATCTTTCTTGCAAGGAAATTCTTCCAGAGTTTTCCCTCTGGTGTCTTGGTATTTTGGGGTTAGTGCAGAGAACCTGGGGAGGTACCTCAGATCCTGGGCTAGGTGAAGCTCCTTGGGGCCGAGACCACCTAGCTCCTTATTTTCTCCTGATTCTCAGGCTTGGCCCCAAGTCTTCTTTGAGCTCTGGTTTCATCTTAAGACCTAGACCTGTGGGCTTAGGACCCTTTTTTGGTGGATTTCCTTTATTCCTCCTATCTTCCTGCCCACTCCTGAATGGCCAACCTTGACATGGGGTGGGTGCTGTGGGACTATGGGCAGGGACAGGGCAGTGGGGCTGAGATGGAGAAAGGAGCCAGAGGCACTGGAGGTAGGTGATCAGGAGGGGAGGGGCGTGTGTGTGTGTGTGTGTGTGTGTGTGTGTGTGTACATCAGTGTGTGACAGCGACAGGGACAGGGATGGGGACGAGTGTCTGTCTGCATTTGGATGAGCTGGTTTCCTAGGGCCTCTGGAGAGCTTGCTGTGACTCACTCCCTCCTTTATCTGCATGGATTAAACTCCATCCCAGTGCTGTGCCCTGGCCGTGGCTCCAGTGGGGGCCGCTGTTGCTGGCAGCACTGTCTCAGCCCAGGCCCCCATTCATGGTGCAACTCTCAGGAGACTGCATGGCCCAGGAAAGAGCAGCCTGCCACCTGTCACCTGGGCCCTCACTGGAGGAGGCATGACACCCACGTTCTTGTGGTGGATAAGCATCTCCTGGGCTCTCACCGGCTCAGGAGCCAGTGATCAGGAGCTACCCAGGCATCTGGCTGGCAGCCAGGGCCTCCCACTGACGGTCCTGCTGCAGACACACTGCCCCTCCCGCCACCGCCATTCCACAGGCCAAGCTCCTCACTGAGCCGCGGGTCAGGCTCACCCCAGCCTTGCTGCTCTGCCTCTTATCCAGGCATGTTGCCCTTTTCTGCCTGCCATGCTGCCTGGCTCACCCCTGTAAGCCAGCTGTGCTCTCCTCTGTCAGGGCGCCTGAGCTGCCTAGGCCTTGTTACCCTCTAAACTCTCCTCATCTGGACTGAATTTGTGACCTGCTCCTCTTTGCTTTGAGCAAGGGCTGCCTGCACTGGCACCAGGCTCTCGAGGCCCAGCTCTGGATTATCAGAGCCTGGACCTGCGAACTCTGCACCTCTCAGGTGGCCTTCTCTCTCACCTTCAGCTACTCTGCACTCTGAGCCCCACATACCAGTCTCAGGAGGAAGGAGGGTGAGGCTTGGCACCCCTCCTAAGCATTCCCGCCAAACCTCTGACCTGGGCGCCAAGGGGCCTGGCGGGCACCTCTAGTTGCCAGCCTCGCCTCCTAGCTCTGTGCCATATCCCAAGACAAGTGGGTGCTTGTCTGATAGTGGCAGGAGCAGAGGGGAAAAGGCTCCAGGCTGATTCCGTCTCCTCCCTCCCACAGCCAGCCCCTGGGGTCAGCTTGTCTGGTCTCTGCTTCTCCCCGCCATACTTCAGGGAGGCCAGGGTCTGCAGTCTTCCCTCTGTCCCTGTTGTGGGGTCCTCCAGTCACGATGCAAGTACTAGGGTCCAGAACTCCTGTGCTCCTGTGGATTGGATTATTATTATTCAGAATCCTAGGCTGGATTTAGAATCGCAGACCCCCAGAGCTGAAAAGGATCTTAGTGGTTCTGAACCTTTTGAGATCACAGATCCTTTTGAGATGAAAAGCTAAGGATGCTCTTCCTAGGGGTGTGTATACACCTGCACACACACACACACACAGAGCTGCTGGACACACATACAGCATCATCTACCCCTTCAAGTCCATCCATGACCCTGCTCCATCGAACTCTTGTGTTTCAAATAAGTACACTGAAGCCCAGAGAGGGGGAGCAACATGCCAAGGTCACACTAATGAGTGGCAGAACCCAGACTACAGCCCAGATGTCCTGGCCTATACAAGTGGGAGTTTTGTCCCCAGATGCAACTTTTGCCTTCCCCAGACATTGCCCCCAAGACAGAGAGGCATGGCCACTCGTTCATTCAGCATCGACTCAAGCATTTTGAGCACGTGCAATAAGGAAGACTTTGAGTTAGGAGCTGGGGACAGGGCAGAGAGCAGGTAGCCCCTGTTCTTGCCCTGGGGGGGCTTTCAATCCAGGGGAGAGATGGCACAGACTGCAAACAAGCCGTTGCATGTATGCACGCATTCCTGGAAGCAGTGCTGTGGAGGAAAGGACGTCATGGGCAGTGATGCAGAGGGCTTGGGACTGCAAGGTGCAAGATGGGCACTTAACCAGGAAATGGAGAATAAGAGATGCTCGTGAGCAGAAGCATCTAGGGGGGCAGCAGACGCATACTTGAGAGCCCTGAGATGGTGGCTGGGACGGCTTACAGAAGCTTAAAGATCTTCTCTGACTTCTCTGGCTCCCATGAGCCCTGCGTCCATGCTGTGTATGGAGTGGATGGGGTGATGGGCAGAGCTGGGAGCTGGGCAGGAGAAAACGTCCTCTGGCTTGAGATGAAGGTGGCTGCGGAGAGGGCTGGGTGAGTCAAGGCTGATCCAGGGAGAAGAGGTAGGAGGTGAAGATGGTCTGGAGCTGGGGTGAGAAGGAGCGGGAGGCAGGGGCGAGGTGACTCCTCATCTCACAAACATGGTAGCTGATAAGGCACCTTGAGGTGTTCTTCCGTTTCAGCGTAACGAAGTATTTTATAAATACAGGAAAGTGTACGCACGTTCCATGAACTTAACACTCCCTCGTATCCGTGCATCAGCTCTCAGTGCCAAGAAATACAGCCTTGCCCGCACCCTGACAGGCCTCTGCAGCCCCCTGCCAGTCCCTGTTCCCCTTCCAAGGCTTGCTCACGGCCCCGACATCTGACAGCAGCATCTGTCACTGAGCCTCTTATGAGTGCCATGCGCTGCGTGCATCCTTTCATGCCTCACTTTTACTCAATACTGTGGTTGTGAATTTCACCCATGCTCCCGTGTGTGGCTGTAGGTGCCTCTTTCCCATTGCTGGATGGTGGTGCCTTGTGTGAAGGGCCGCTGCCTTTCTGCTGCTGACAGGTGCTTGGTTGTTTCCGGGGTGGGGTCATTGTGAGCACCTCTGCTGAGTGCAAGCTCACCTCCATGGTGATGGGTGTCTGGAAGACCCAAGCATCTCAAGACCTGGGGGACTCATTCTCTAGAGGGAGCACTTTCGGTGTCAGAGTGAGTGGGCAATATCCCAGGGAAGGAGACAAGATTCTCTGTCACACTAACATGTGCCCTGTAGGACTTCTCATCCTTCCTGTCCTTCTCCACTGCCAGTGCAGGGCTCAGGAGGGAAGGGTAGAAGAAGGTGCCCACAGCTGCACTGTGGGGGTCAGCTGAAGTCCTCTCTCAGCCTTATCTGCTGTCTGCGGACAGAACTGGTTTCTGGTAGGGGCAGGAGGGCAGGAGGCTAGGAGAGGGCCACACCCTCCATTCCTTCCCCCTTTCCGGTTGGGCAAAAAGCCAGCCACTACCTCCTTGTTTGATGTATCAACTTGTCAAGGGCCCCTGGCACCAGGACAGAGCCTGGTGCCAAGGGCAGGCAAGCTAAGGCAGCCCCCAGAAGGGCAGCAACCTGTGAATGGGAAACAGAGGCTTCCATCTGCACAGAGGCCAAGCGGTGGGTGGGTGGGGTGAAGGAGACCCAGGCATTGTCTAGGTTCCAGGTCTCTTTTCTGATTGTCCCGGTTCTGATCCCTAAATCTACCTCCATCCCCAGAAACCCCCACCTTGGTGCTGAGTAGCTGCAGGGTCTAGAGCAAGAATCTGGATCTCCAAGACTAACCCAGGGAGGGGCTGGAGGAGCCTCAGTTTGAGAGTTCCTTTCTGGCCAGGGGTAGGAGAGTAAGGGGTGCTTCTGATGATAACTGTTCAGAAGCCTGTCTCCCCCGGAAGTCTATAAACCAGTGTTTTCATGCCAGAGTCAAATTTTAATGAACTTCATATCCAAAGAACTTAGCAAAGGACCCTCACCTATATATAGATGCTCAATAAAGGTTGCCCAGTGTATGGATGGATGGTGACATACGACAGGTGGAGATTCCAGAGAAGTGACAGATAACCCCAATGGAGGACAAGCACATGTGGGGATGACAGGGGCAGGTGGCCTGCTACACAGGCTGCAGCTATTCTGTCTGGGAAATGGTGGTCTCCACCTGGACCTGAGCTCCTTGGGCACCCAGCACGAGGTGTAGGAGTGGGGATGGAAGCTAGGGTGTGACCAATGGGGTCAGGCGAGGTTGGAGGTCACATAGGAATATGTGCAGGGCAGGACGAAGTCAACTTGACAGAGGCTTTTTAAGGGTTGAAGAGAGTGATAAGGGAGATGTGATCTGGTGACCAGTTGGGGCTGGCAGTCAAAAGGAGGCTGGGTGTGAGGGGTGCGTATCTTCCATCCTCAGGAGGAATGTTAGCATTTCCCCAGAAACTCAGTTCCTGCCTGCTCCCCTTCCCATTTCACTCCACTCTTTCTGCCGTAACTGAACCAAAAGGGGTCACAAATGGCCTGGTGGAGTCCCTGATTTCATCCTTAGAATCTTCTGACCTAGTTTCAGTCCAGGGCTCTGTGGCCGTAGGGCCTGCGTGTGCCATCTTGGTTTTGCACCCAGAGAAGCCCATCTTTCAGTCCATTCTCCTCTCCACCCAGCTTTCCCTCTAGCCATTCACCATCTTCTCCTCTACACATCCTCCTTTCATCCTTAAGCCACCCACCACCTTCCATCCCACCTACCCATCCACCCTCTGCCCTGCGCTGTGTGCATGCACATGGTCTTACCGAATGTCTTAGTTTATTTTTTGGTGGTGGTGCTGGAGATTGAGCCCAGGAGTGCTCTACCACTGAGCTACATCCCCAGCCTTCTTCATTTTATTTGTTTGTTATTTTAAGACACGGTCTTATTAAGTTGCGCAGGCAGGCCTCAAATTTGTGATCCTTCTGCCTCAGCCTCCTGAGTTGCTGGGATTACTGGGTAGTTGTTAATGATCAGAAACTTATTTCTCACAGTTCTGGAAGCTGGGAAGTGCAAGATTGAGAGCCAACATCTGGTGAGGGATTTCCCTGCAGCATGATGTGGGGGGAAATAAGTGGGAGAAAGGAAAAGGGTGGGGAGGACAAAACTGGCTGTGCCTCCCAGCAGCACGGCACTGGGGATCAAGTTTCTAGCACATGAGCTTTGGGGGACACATGCAGGCCTTGGCACTGGGTCAGTCCTGGTCCTCTTCTGGGAGGCTCTGTGAGGGAGGTGGACAGTTAAACATCGTCCCAAGACAATGCACCCAGTGTACACTGGATGAGCTGTCATCGGGTTCTAGAGCTGGGAATGACCTGTTCTGCCTGGGGGAGTCTGGGAAGCCTGTGCAGGGGAAGTGATATTTAGAACAAAAGATGTGTCCCAAAAGATGAGTTCAGTGACAATGGGGGCAAGGCCATTTCAGGCAGGCCCAGAGGTTTGCCGCATGCAGTGTGCTCAGGAGTCAAGTGTGGTTGCGGTGAAGGAGGAGGAGAGACAGGGTCAGAATCTGGAGAGGACGTGGGCACACATGGGCAGGGCCTCGAAGGCCAAGCCACAGGGACTCACTGTGTGGGCTGGCCGGGCCCCTGGGAGGCTCACAGGCAGGGCTCTGTCTAACTATACAGAGGAGGCAGGGGGGGTGGTATGGAGGGCTGGACCCTGCTGACGGGTTGTCCTCACGTGGCTGGACCACAGAGGTGTGTGTATGTGTGTAGAGGCGGGGGTGCTATGTCTGCCACAAGTCCCTCTTCCATTAGTGCATATTCTGGAGCAAGCCCCTTCCCTGTCCCTGACTTCACCTCTACCACCCCCTCAGCCCCAACCCTTAGCCCCAGGAACTCAGGCCCAGCAGGCTAGGAGTGAGCCAAGAACTCACCCCATGCTTCTGGCTCTCTGCCCTGTCCTTCTGGCTTTGTTTCACCTGCCACCAGCCCAGGCATCACTCCCATGGAGGTTAGGCAAGGGACAGGCCTGGCTTTGTTGGGACCCCGAGACCAAGCCAGGCCTGTGGGTCCTGCCCCATCAAGGTTGCAGGATGCGGGTCAGAGAGGCTGGGAGGGGTGGAGACTGTAGGACCTGGCACCCCAGAGCTTCCTTGGGCCCTAGCTGTCACATTGCCTTCCAGGCCTGGGCCTGCTCAGCCTGATGGCCAGGTCTCCTGGCTTCCACAGTGCCTGGCTGCCCCTCATCGCACACCTGGTAGGGTGTGGAAGGCCTGAGGGGCTTTGGCCAGGGATGGCAAGGAGTGAGTGGGTAGAAAGTGCACCGAGGGCCACGCTTCCTTTCCTCTGCTTTGGTCCAGCCCCGCCAGCGGGTCCCTGCCCTGTGGAGGTAGAGGCACCTCACCTGCAGGATCAGGACTCTCTGGGGCTCTCCTGATCTCCTCGAGTCTCCCTCCTGCCTTCTTTCTCTCCTGTCCTCTGCCTCTGTTTCTTCCTCTGTGTTTGTCTTGCTACTTCTCAGGAGCCTCAAATCCCTTTTCCACCCTTTTCTTTGCCCCCAAAAGCAGAAGGCAGGCATGGACGGTACCTCTACTGTGGAAAAGGCAGAATGGGCTGGTGGCGCCCCATAGGCTTCAGGATTACACTGAGTTCAGTTTGGGCTTTGCCACTTAAGGGCTGTGTGTTGATGAGCATATTAGTAACCTCTCTGTGCCTTAGTTTCCACCATTGCCCTAATAGCATTTTCAACAGCATGGAGGCATATTGTAGCACCTAATAAAGGACAGCTGTCATAATTGTCATTATTACTATTGAGTAACTGTGTTAATCTAGGTGCTCCAGGGAATGTGATAGGGTCACATGTGTCACGACTGTATTGGGAGAGACGCCTGCTGGAAAGTAAGGCGCCCAGGAGGTTGGATAGCCTCAGCTGCAAGGTGAGTCTGACCCTGGGGGAAGAGAGGCAGGGAGACTGGGTCGCTGGCTGGGCCACATGCACCCTAGGGAAGCTCATCAAGGCTGACAGAGAACCTGTGGGGCGAGGTTGGCCAACAAAGTAGCGCCGCACCTGCTGGAGCGGGTCTGCCCTGGCGGGTCCGGCATGGTGCCCGTGGTGGGAGCAGCTGTGGGAGGCGTGGCCTCTGCAGACAGCAGTGGACCCCATCATCCTGCCCGTGATACAGGAGGTCTGTCAAATGCGCTGGGACAGGAGGGGGACAGGGCCTTGGGATCTGAGGTGGGTTGGGAGCATCAAGAGATGCTCCTTGAACATCTGGGAGCAGTGTGGGCCCTAGGCTGTCACACTGCCTTCCAGGCCTGGGCCTGCTCAGCCCGATGGCCAGGTCTCCTGGCTTCACAGTGCTTCCTGGCTGTTGAACGAACAGACTTTACTGCAGTTGTCACATGGTGTGGTCCTGCTCTGTCCTGCCTGGGACAGAGGACTGATTCCACCTGGTCTCTGCCACCTTCTCCTTTTTCCTTGGGGTGCCTCAGTGCTAAGGGGGAAACTGAGGCCCGGGAGGGTCCTGGGTTGGGTGGAATTCAGGAATGCCCCTGGACAGAGGCTCCCACCTCAAGTTCGTTGCTAGGGGCGAATGGGCAGCCCAACATTCTCCTTGGCTGTGCTCCGGGGCTGGCCTGGGCTGGCTGGAGCATGGGGCAGGGGTGTCCAGTGCAGCTGCCAAGCTGCAGCACCATTAGGGAAATGAAGCTGGAGCCGATGTGGAGATTTCTGGGCACTGAGCTGAGGCCATCTGCAGGAGGTCGGACCAGGCTTAGTCTGGCCAGACTGTCCCCCGCCTCCACTGCCCCCCTCAGCTCCCCACCGCCACAGCAGCCGGCAGACTGCATTGAGATGTGCGAGGCACCCAGACGGCCTCTTGAACCCCAGCCGCTCAGTATGCTAAGCAGGGCTAATTTATTCCCCTGATGGAAACACAGCGAGGCAAACAGGGCTGGCGTGTTGGAGGCACCTTCTGGGACATGAAGCGGGCAGGAGTGGTTCTCCTGCACCCTTCTGCAGGACCCTATGGCCCCCAAGCAACTACACACTACCTCCCCAGGCTTCTGTGGCCCAGGGAAGAGGGACCTAAGGTGTGGCAGGCTAAATAAGTCCTTTCTTGCTGCTTCCTCGCGGGTCCCCTGGGCACACTCCTTAGTGTCTCTGGGGGCTCAGCCTCCTCTGCTGTGGCATGGCGAGAATGAGCCCCATTGCCTGGCTTCACAGTGCTGTCCACGCTCTGGGACCCACTGGGTGTGGCACCCTTCCGTGGCCTGCACTCTGTCCTGCTTGGCATCTCCCTTCCTTCTTTTGTAACCCTCTGCAGTCTGGAGTCCTGAGTCCTGAGGTCAGCTGGGGATGGGGAGGAGGAGGAGGAGGAGTAGGAGGCTGTTCTGGGAGCTCCTCTCTGGGGTTCAGGCATTGCGGGGTAACTGGTGGGGCAGATGAGCTCACAGAATCATGGCCACAGAATGAGGGAGGAAAAGGCATGCACGGGAAGTCTGGCTAATCTGCTTGAAAGTGAGCTCCACCAAGGACCAATCTGTGAGCCTCAGTTTTCTCATCGGGGAAATGGGAATGATAACACCCACCCTGTAGGGTTAGCGAGGAGATGGAGGTGGCTGAGGTATGTAGCATTCCCCGCACGTAGTGGGTGTTCAATAAAAAACAATTTCCTTCTTTCTTTGAAAGGGGCCTTCTGGGTCATCTGATTGACCCTTTCATTTACTGACTTGGCCAGCAGACTTACCTTGAAAAGGGGCTGGGAATGGGGAGAGCCCTGAGCTTGGGGTCTCTGATTTGATAGGAAATTAGTCAGTAATAAGGAAAATAAGTGCCTTTTTTTAAAGTGCGGGAGACAGAGAGAGAGAGAGAGAGAGAGAGAGAGGAGTGAGAGAATCAATTTTAATTTTAATTTTTTCATCTGGCCTTTGTTTCTCCGACACTCAGTTATATATGTGGTGCTGGGGTTTGAACGCGGATCTTTGCTTATGCCAGGGAAGTGCTGTAACCTCTGAGCCACCACTCCAGCCCAATAAATCTTTTAAAAGCATCCTTGCCTTTTGCTCGTGATAGCACTGAAAAGTGATCTGGACAGGCATCATGACCCTACCTCATAGACAGCGGGGCTGAGATGCAGGGAGAGGCCAGCCCAGTTTCACCACTGCCATGCAGTCTGAGGATTCTCTGCACTTGGCCTCTCAGCCTCATGCCTCCTGTTCTCCTGCTAAGTGGGGCAGCCCCTCGGCCTGGACCTTTTAGCGGGGAAGGGGTCCATTCTTCTTGGTGGCCACTTGGAGCAAGAGGTCGTTGTCTCACCTGACTGGACAGCAGTCCTCCTGGAACCCCCCCACATGGCCTGCCTTTGAACCTTGAAGACACCTCTCCCTGCTCCGGCCACAGCTTAGGTGCAGGAGGAAGCGGGAACTCTGTGACCGCTACCTTCTTTGGGGATGGGGTGGGGATAGGCTGGTGACCCCTTGTCCAGCAACTTCTCCCTCAGTTGCCTCCAGTCTTTGGGACTTCTGTCTGTCCCCCCACCAGAAAGAGACTCCTGGCTCCGGCTTTCTTGCCACCCCTTGAGAGCATGAGTCCCATCCCCCATCCCTGCTGCTACCCTGTTCCACTCCCCCACCCCTGTCTCTGCCCTCTAGCTTTTTAGATGCCTCTGTGAGAACAGCCCCCATCTTGCTTCCCAGACCCAGGGAAGGGGCATTTCCAGCTCTGGGATCTCCCCTCTCCCTTTCCTCTCCTCCCCCCATTTATCTCCCCCTCTGTGAAGCAGAGGCCCTTTGTGAAGCTCTTTGTGTGGATTTGAGCTCCCAAGGCCAGGCAGGGGGACAAAGGGACACCCCTCTCCCCTCTCCATTGTCCCCTCTTCCCAGGAGGCATGAACATGAGTGTGTGTGTCCATGTCCCAGCTTGGTCATATGTAACCTGGGGGGCAGGGAGGGGTCTCCTGGACTGAGGCTGGGTGGGCCCTAGTGGGAGGGAGGAGGCAGGGTTTTTTGGGCAGGGGCCTTCAGGCCTGGGAGCTGGGTGAGACCGGGCCAGTTATTGACTCTGCCGCAGTAGGTAGCTGCCATCAGCCCTCAGCCTCCCCTCTCTTGGCTGTCACTCTGTCTTCCTGTCGCTATTCTGGATGTGCCTCACCTCTCCTTCCCCTGCCCCTTTTCTGTCCCTCATTCTTACTCTGGCATCTGCTTTCCTTGGCACTGAGGAGATACCAGGCAGGGCCTGTCTGTGCCTCTTAATGCCAGTTCCAGGCAGGCCCCCTCACCTCTGCCCTGGCTCCCTGCCCTTCCCCCACTCTGCTGGCCTCCCTCAGGGGTGCTGTCTTCTCAGAGCCCCCGCCTCCACCAGGGCTCCCTTCTACCCTGGCCAGCCCTATGACCCCACAGTGCAGTAACCCTGGGTGGCTGGCTGCCTGCTGGCTAAAAATAGAGCCACGCTTGATGTGTTCTCAGGGCAGTCTGGGGCAAAGGCAGGGGCCAGCCCACAAGAGCCCTGGTGCTTTCCTTGGGGCACCTGTTCTGCTGGGGCCCTGAACCCACCAGCCGGCTGCCCTTGGAAGTCTGGAGGGCCATCTCCCGGCAACTCCTGGGAGGGAACTCCTGGTTCTGGTGACCCATGGCAGAGAGAGGCAAGTCAAGTGCCAGGATGAACCCAGGACTCCTAGCTGGTGAGTGTGGGGGGCCTGAACCCAAGTGCAGGCTGGGATGCAGGCGGTGGCGCTTCCCGCAGGTGGAGGGAAGAGAGTCACACCCTGGCCTCTGGAAGCAGTGGTTTTCCATCCTGGAGGTGCAGGGGGAACAAGGGGACACCCATCTCCCTTCTGCACTGTTGGAGACCCCTCTCCGCTCTCCTCTTGTCCGCCATTTCTGTGCTGGGTTGGTGGGTGACAGGGGCCTCCAGCCTTTCAAGCCCCACCTCTTGGCCTTTTCCTGTCCCATGCACGCCCTCCCCGAGTTCCAGCCTCCATTCCAGCTGGTCTCACTCAGGAGCGCTGGGCTGGAGGGCCCGGGTGACCCCGTGGAGATGACAGCCCTGCCACCTGCCAGGGTAGCGGTGAGGGTTGCGGATGCGGAGGGAGCGCAGGCGCAGAGGGGTTCTGCTGGGCCGCGGGCGCCTTGACGTTTCCAAGAGAGTTAGGTGCTGAGAAGGTCCCTATTGAGCAGCCTCCCGCGCTTGTTTTGGGGCTGCACTTTGTGTCCCAGCCCTCCTGCTGGCTTTGCACTTGGTTCTCCCAGGTCGCTCTTCTCTCTCCTGCTATCTCCAAAGCTCTCCACAGATTTGCGAGGGGGCCTGGGTTTCCCCTCGTATTTAAACTAGGACTGCGAAGGGCGTGGCTTGTCATTGGCTGTCAAGCTGGACTGCTTCATGCGGGTAACTCTGGTCAGTATCTCTGGGCCTCGGACACCCCAGATCCTTACTTTTCGGCAGGGACAGGATCAGCCTGGCTGCCACTCATACTCACTTCCTGTTCAGTGGCCACGCCCTCAGCTGTGCCCGGTGGCCCAGGCCCTGTGACTTAGTCTTGCTGTCTCTAGGGCATATTCCTCCTGCTGCCTTCGGGTCAGGCAGGAGATCTGGAGCTGTTGCTTCTCCAGCGTCTGCCATCTTCCTGTTTCAGGTTCACCTTCACCACATTCCCGCAGGTATCTGAGGCCACCAGTCCTGAGCCCTGGGGGCTGTGCTGTGCATGGGCTGTTTCTTGGCTGTCCTCCGCCAGCCCTGGGCTCAGGGCTCCTACTTACCCATCGCTCTGCAGCTCCCAGAATTTTGACACTGTTGTCAGGGGTGATAATCAAAATATTTAACAAGGGATTCAGGGACTGGGCTGGGAGGCGGCCATGGGGCCCCAGGGCCCCCTGCTGCGCAGGGACTTGGCGCTGTCCTTGCTGAATTGAAAGGAGGCCTGGAGCCTGGGGATGTGCGTGAGAGTAGAGGCGTGGGCGCCTCGCTGTGCGCTTGGTGGAAGGGAACCGCAGTGATGTGCTGGGCCTGCCCCAGCGTCTGCTCGCACTATTTCCTTTCCCTTCTCCCTCCAGGATTTATGCTGTGATGGGGGGAGGCGGGGAGAGCGAAAGGAAAACCAACAAGCCCGTTGCTCTTTTAGTGGGGTTTTGAGAGTGGGTGAAAGAAACTGTGGTGCTGATCCAGCTGCCCACAGCAATCCTATCAGCTTCACTTCTCTGGGCTTCACCTGCTCACCTGTGAAATAGCTGGTAGGGTGTGGCTGGAGAGGTGGCAGGAGGATTGCTCCCCAGGTGTCCACTCACTGAACCTGGATGCAGACTCCCTCCACTCTCTTCCTAGATCAGTTGTCTAAGGTGAGTGTGAGGCCACCTTGAGGCCATGCATAGGATGGTGACTGTGAGCAAAGTGGGCTTGAAAACAGCAGGAGGGAAAAGGTCAGACAGTAGGAAACACTTCCTCATCTGCCAGGGCTATGAAGCCAGAGAGAAGGGGATACCCTGGGAGGCTTTGGGGTCTGTCTAAGAAGAACTGTAAGGCCACCTGACTTGACTCCATGCCTGTTGATAAACTGGCTCCCCTTTGGGACTCTCTTGCTGTTTCCATCCACAGAGAGAGATTCTCCCCTTAGGAGGCTGGACCTCCCCTCTGGGGGGATGTGGGGCAAGCCAAGTCCCCTGCAGAAGGAGTGGGAGGTTGAAGGCATGAGGAGACCCCAGCCAGGGGAGAGGCCCCATGAAGCCCCTTCCCTGGTGCACAAGCCTGGAGGGAAGAGGGGCTCCCTCCAGGAAGATTGGGATGATTCTTACCTTTAGGTTGGCCCCCAAACTGTCATCTCCCTCTAGTCAAGGTGACATGGAAGAGAATCCCCTGGTAGGCAGCTCATTCACGGAGTTGCACGTTCATACTATCATCTGGGTCTAAAATGTCCAGGAAGTTCCCTTAATCCCCCTCCCTGTCCTTTGGGCTGCTGCAGCCCACCGGCTCAGCCTGTGTGCCCTCCCTCTGCCTCCCAGAGACAGAAAGGAAGGGCCCAGTATGCTGCTGGACAGAGCTGTGAGTGGCCAGGTGCAGGCCTGATTGAGGAAGGGTTCTGAGGGGTGAGATCAGCTGCCTCAATGGGAGTGGCCTTGGTGTCCCCTAGGGGACCTGAGATGGCTATGGGTGACACAAATGGGTTTTGGTTTCTACAAGAGAATTCATGCAGAGGGCGCGGGGCTGGGAGAGATGGGGCATCTGGGGCTCCGGGGAGGAAGGCCTGCCTTGTTTTCTGCTAGGGTGAGCAGGAGCTTCAAATGCTGAGACTGTGCTGAGTCGTGGAAAGTGGAGGCTCGGACCTCATTTGGCGTTTAGAAGAGGTGAGGGTGGAAACAGAGGCCACTCTGGCAGTGTGGTGGAAGTTTCTTCACTGAGCACTTGTGTTTCAGTCCTGGCCCATTTCCTCTGGTTTGTCCTCTGTGGGAAGCCCCAGAAACCAGTGCTGTGCTTCCTCCTCTCTGCCCTCTGATTGAGAGGCAGCCTCCATTTCCTCTTGCCTTGGGTCCTGGCCTCTCCCTGTGTCCCCTTTCCATCTCCTCTGGCCCACTTCCAGCAACTCCTAATGAAGCTATTTGGCACTGGGCTCCTGGCTCCTTTTCCACAGGTGTCTGTACCCTGGACAGTGGTGTGAACTGCATGTTCCAGAAGGTGTTCTGGCCCAGGTTCTGGTAGAGAGTGCTGTCTGGTGGTGTGGGTGGGTCATGTGCAACTGGCAGACCAGGGAAGGGCTGTGGGTGAACTTGCCCAGGGAACCTCTCCTGGCCCCAGGTTCTTGAGATATTGTTCCAGGAGCTCCCAAGGGCACCTTGATGAGTCACAGTGGTGACAGGCATTTTTCACATTTAATTGAATCCGCAAAACTACCCCACGAGGTTAGGATTCTTGTCTCCATTTTGCAGAAGAGGACTGAGTGGCTCGCAGTAGGGAAACAGTCTTCCCAAGGTCACACAGATCCTAAGTGCCAGACCCGGGATTTGGGTGCCTGGCCTCTGTGGGCTTTGTACCTGGCTCCTTGTCTTTGGGAGGTCAGGGTGGGAACGATGGAGGTGATGCTCCTCCTGTGCTTTCTGCTGGGGGTGTTCTTAACAACATGACAATCACAGAGGTGCCCACTTTGCAGAGGGACTGTGTGCCCCAAGCTCATTCAGCCACAGTGCCAGAGGACCTTACTGGGATGGGGCTGAGGGAGGCTGCACCAGAGATCTTTCCCTCCAGCTGGCCTGGGGCTGCCCTGCTCTGCCCTGAAGCTACCAGACAGAATGAGAATAGAAGCTGGGCTCAAATGGATGTCAGAGAGGGTCTGGAATCTTTGGTGGGAGTGAGAAGAGAAAGCCACATTATAACCTTCAAGTCAGGGAAGAGAATGGAAGTCTGCTGGCCCCAAGGGAACCTCCAGCTTGGATTCAAGAGGCAGTGGCAATTTTGCTCACATCTGAGACAGGGTTCAGCCAGGGCACTAAGGTGCCATCGCTCCTGCTTCTGTGGAGTGGTGAAGGACTCACATCTGGGTGGGCTTGTGGTCTCCGTGGAACTTGCTCTGGACCTGACCCAGCTGTGGCCTCCTAGGTGGGAACCAAGCACTATACGATCCTTGGCCCCAGGTATCTGGCTCCTGATCACAGAGGTTTCCCTCTGGGTCAGTCCCTTCTGTGATCTGAGCTTGGAGGTGGAGTCCCCAGGAGCCTCCAGTCCTGTTGTTTCTGGAACCAGGGTATGAAGCCACGACTATCTTATTTCATGCCTCAGTTTCCCTGGCTGGCTGGCTGCACCCGATGGCTTCTCTCCTCTCCTCTCCTCCCTTCCCAGGATGTTGAGGCTTCACTGTCACTTGCTGCTCTTCGCTCTTCTCACGGTGGGCAGAAGCTTGCACCTGCTGCCCCTGCTGCTTCTCAGCGCTCTTCCACCCCCTGCTGGTGGGTCTCCTTGCCACGTGTGCCAGTGTCCTCTCATTCGTTGCTTGGACATCCAGCCGCAGCCCACCGCCCCTTCCTCTCCCTCTTGTCTCATTGAAGGCTGTTTCTTTCCTCTTGTCCTCAACTTAGTCTTGCAGTCATGTGGGATCAGTCTCAGTGACCTGGCTCCTCCTGGCCCTCATTCTTTCTAATTCCTTGGACATCAGTAGGGCTGTGTGGGGAGTGAGGGAGTCCTGGGGTCCTGTTCCAGGTCCTCCTCCTCACATTGCAGAAACACGAGTTTAGCAGTGGGCCCAGGAAAGGAGCCTGGTGAGATGGCCCCGGGTGGAAAGTGGGGGTTGGCAGTGAGCTGGATGGAGGGAGGTGTGTGGCAGGGAATGGTGGTGGGTGAGGGAGCAGAGGATAAATCAGAAGTGAGGGGGACCTGGTTATCTGTCTGCATCTGCCTCCCTGCGCCTCTCCCTCCCTCCTGGTGTCTCTGCCACTGTCTCTGCCTTTGTGTCATTTTAGTTACTAGGACTTGGATTTTGAGCCAGCTTCTCTCTCGTGGTGCATCCCACACCCAGCCATCCTCTCTGTCCAGTTCAGGGGCAGACCAGCCAGTGGGCTGGCTTCCCAGGAAGGGGAGGGTCTGGCGTGTGGTAATTGTATTAGTGGTGCAGTTGGGCTTCCCAGATCCACCCTCCCATCCTCCCCTCCCCTGTTCGTCCTCTCTCCTCCCGCACCCTCCATTCATCTCGCTCTCTCTCCCGGTTCCATCTGAGTCAATTAGACAGTCCCCGCTTTAATCTCATTGCGGGGCCTGGGCTCAGACCCAGCAGCCCAGCTCCCAGGTGAGCAGCAGTCTCTGTGCTGGGCCCTGCAATGGATATCCCGGGGAAAGGGGGATGACTAGGATGACCTCACGGCCCCTGTCCTTTCTTCCCCATCTCCAGCTACCCAGTGAGGGAGCTGGCCTCGGATTCCCCAATGGCTGGATACCCACCACCAAGCCAGGCCTTTCCCCACTCCTCCCCCACTCACCGTTTATCATGGCAGCTGCTGGGTGGTGATGGAAGTCATTTGGAAAGGGGCCCAGAGGACCAGGGATTCTCAGCCTGGCGAATAGAGAAAAGTGGGGGTGGGGATGGGCTGGGGGCTTGAATAATGAGCTGCCAGTGTCTGAAGGCATTTATTGTGGAGAAGAGAGTGAACATGCTATTCTCCTTCCCTAGGCAAAGCAGACTAAGAGGAAATGATCTGGAATGAAAGGGAGGGATGGAGGTTAGATATCAAGAGGAACTTCCTGCCTATCAGAGATCAGAGACCTGAGTTAGTGGTGCTAAAGGGAGAGAGGACCCATGGACTCACCTCTTCAGGATGCCTCTAGGAGAACACATTGCCTCCCCTCCACCCCTCCTCTCTGCTCTCTGGCTGCAGTGTTATAAGGTGAAAAGCAATGAACCAGAAAGGGAGCCTTGATCCAGTTCTCACATTGCACGTTCTAGCTGTGTGACCCCTGGCAAGTCACTTAACCTCTCAGGGCTGCATCATCCTCTTGTAAATCAGAGTCAGGGGAAGGGATCAGGCCTTTTTCAAGTTTAACTGGAATCAGTACTGGATATTGGGGAGCTGCTTCAAAACAGGGACACAGGAGTTTCCTGTTCAGGGGATAAGTGGAGGTGAGATACATAAAGACTTCATTGTCCTGCCTACAGTAGCAGCAAGAATCCTGAAAATGACAATCCACACTGGCCCACAAGCTAGTGGATTTGGAAACAGGAAAGGCCCTCTCTCCCTCTGTCCCTTCCTCCTCCATAGTCACGCAGCCAACCAACAAACTTACCGAGTAACTCGTGTTTATTGCCCGCGTGACGGGCACCATGCTAAGCTCTAAGACACAGCCAGGAATGACGGACAAGTCCTCTAGAGCTGGCCTTCTGGTGGGGAAGAAGATGAGATGGTGACAAAGTGAGCGAATATATCAGCAAGGGATAGTGCTAAGTGCTGTGAAGAAATGAACATTCTGGTGTCACCCAGAGATGGGGCTGCAGGGAATCCAAGGACTTTCATGGGATGGGCAGAGGATTCCCCTTGCCACTGGAGTCCACGTAGATGGGGCCCTAGTCTACTGTGTGGAGAGGGGACCAGAGGCTGGATGTGAGCTCCTGTCTGGTTGGTTGGTTCACCCATGAGTGTAGCTGGTGACACCCATCCCTGATGCTAGGGTTTGGAAGTCCAGCCTGGGAGGCCACCCCCAAAGGACAGCCGGCCACCCCAGGCCACGGGGGATCATTAAGGTAGAAGATAGGGAGACGTCCTCTCTGGTTATGAGCAAATGGTGGATGGGGGTAGGGGAGAAGGGCCTGCCAGAGCTGTCCCCTCTAATGGAGGGGAAGGGCTGGGAGGTCCCAGTGGAGTGGTGTGTGCATCTCTCTGGGTGTGAAAGTGAGACCAGGAGCCCGATCAGATGCCCACGTGATGCTCCCTTAACAGGAGCTGCCTTTGTCCCCCCACAGACAAAACCCGCCAGGGGCACTATGGCTATGGCGGCCTGGGACAGAGGAAGCTCTGTGCCTACCCTGGGCCTGGTGGGCCCTCCTCCTGAGGGCTGTCCCAGGGGGCCAGTAGGCCCTCACTCCTCTGTTGTTTCCTGACACCTGTGCTGGCCGCCTCTGGGAAGTTCCCCATTCTTCGACTTGTCTTTCCTGAGCCCGGGAAAACTTGGGGAGAAGGGCCCAGAGAAACCCCCTCTCTGCAACTATGGCCTCCGCCCCACCTGGCTGTGCACTTGAACCTGCTGTCCGGCCTGCACTCAGAATCCAGGTCCCAGCCACATGAACACAAAGGGGGTGTGAAGTGGTGCCTCCTCTCTCAAGCCCTGGCCAGACCCAGCACAGTCCTGTGGTCCCGTCTGGACTCCAGCTGAGAAGGGAAGGATAGGAAGGATGAGCAGGGTGGCACGGCTGGGGACAAGTGGCAGGGGAGCCTGGAGGGACCATGTTGCATGGGCAGTGGGGACGAGAAGTCCTCAGGATCAGTTAACCCTGATGACTGTCCTCTTCAAAAGTGCCACTGGGGAGACAGAGGTGAGAAGCTGTGAGAGGGAGCTCCTCGGACAGGATCTTATCCAGGGTGACCCTATCCCTCCCTCACCACCATAGACACCTCCAGTTCATGGTCTCTGGGTCTGAGCACTTTGGTCAGTTATGAGAAGCCTGTCATCTTTGCCCCTGAGGCTCAGGATCCTGGAAGGAGGGACAGGAGTGAGGGAAGATGTACCAAGTACCTACCACAGCTGGATGTGGTTTCTGGCGCTCTGAATGCTCTCAGGGAGAAAAGAGATTAAGAATGGGAGGCCTCTGGGACTGCAAGTCCCTTACTGCCTCTGTCTATGAGTTATAGTGAAAGAAGATGAGGGTCCTTACTAGAACCCTCCAGGAGGCTCATGAAGGGCTTCAGGAGGGTGTGGGGTTCTGAAGCTGTTACGTCAGGGTTCTGACCTTTCTCAGAGGTGAAAATGGATCTGAGGACTTGGGGCAGGATTACTTTGACCTTCCTAGCTTGAAACACCTGGCACTAAGCTACCTAGGGCACGATGGGGCCAGAAGCCGAGGGGAAGGCTGGGGAGACGCACCAAGCAGGGACAGACCTGACCTTGAGCCCTGCCAGTCCTAGACTCTTCCCTCTTTCCAAAGAATCCTTGGCCTAAGGTAGCTCTGCCTGGGAAGAGGCTGGAAAGGACCGGGCCCTTTGGAGTCCACAGGAGCTTCATGCTGAGAAGGACTGGATCTCTTTCCTTGCTACCCTCCCTCACACCTTGTGTTTGTGGAATGTCTTTTATACCCCAAGCACTGAGAAGACTTTTAGAACCCTCTGAAAGCCTGGCACAGTGGTACATAGCTGTAGTCCCTGCAACTCAGGAGGCTGAGGCAGGAGGATTGCAAGTTTGTGGCCAGCCTCCGCAACTTAATAAAATCCTTTCTCAAAATAAAAAAAATAAAGGGTTGGAGATGTAGCTTGGTGATAGAGCACCCCTGGGTACATTCCCTAGGGTGGAAGTGTGTATGTGTGTATGTGGTGGAGGCAGTAAGAATCCTCTGAAGAAAAAGTCATTTTGCCTTTCTCCCTCAGGCTGGTGGTGGTGGGGTGCACAGTCAGCCAGTCTTATCTGAAAAATTTCCTCCTGCTTTAAAAATCCAGGGGATTCCTTTCAATTAAAGGTCAACCTACACACTGTGGATCAAACTCTGTTTTCTCCTTTCTCATGCCTCATCTATTTCCTCTGTCCTAAGGTCGGGGGCTGTGGAGGGTGAAGGCCCTCCTTGGGGTTAGAGCAGAGTTGGGCAGTGCCAGGCACTTTGCTGGAGATGGTGTGTGGGGACAGAAGCAGGCTGCCAGGAATGGGCTTACTTTAGTGAGGGTCACACTTCCTCTCTCTGCCCACTTCCTGAAGCCCCCTCCAGCTTCCATCAGTGCTCTAATGGCTGTGGGGATGATGGTGGTCCCCTTGCTTGGAGGACTGTTAGGGAGTGTCTGTCTTTCCCCCATTTCTGTCTACACACCGGCAGCAGCCTCCTCCTCCTGGCTGGACTGCCTCCCTGAGTTCCTACCCAGTGTTTCCTTAAGTGCTGCCTGGGCAGGTGGGCAGCGGAAGCCCACCCGGGGCAGGGCCTGAGAAGAGTGCGGCCTGGGTTGGCTAGCAAGGAACCCCGAGACCCTCAGCCTACCTGTTGAGAAAGAGGTCCTGGTTGAAGCAGGGGAGGAAGGGGATGGGGAGACCGCATCTCAGGGAAAGACAGCCCTGATGGAGCCGGGGAGTGCGAGGCCCGGGAATGGAGCGACAGGCATGGGGGCAGGGGTCTGGCTGGCGCCCAGGGCCTCGTTGCTGCGGAAGAGGCCAGTGCAGCGCCTCCGCCCCTTTCTCCCTGGGCTTGGCTCCCTGCCCTGCCAGCTTCTCGGCAGCCACAGAACCCGGGGCAAAGCTCTCGCTGCCCGCCCAGCTCCTGGTGCCTGTGGGGCTCCGCCTGGTTCTCTACCTTGGTTTCTGTGTCTCTTTTTCACTCTCCATCTTTCTCCAGAGTCAGGGACCTCCGCCTCCTCGCAGCCCACCCCAGTTCCAGTATCTTCACATGGTGACCCCCAACAGCATTCCTTAGAGGACTCCCATCCGCTGTTCACCGGCGGAGCACCGCAGAGGCGGGGAAGGGCTCTCTGTCCGGTGGTGGCCTGGGGCACCGCAGAGTGAAAGTGGGAAGAGGCGCGCCCTGCAGGGCAGCTGCGGGAGGAAGCGACCTTAGCCCGAGGCTGCGCTCAGCTCTCCGCCTGGCAGAGGCGAGGTCCCTTGCTACCTGTTGGGGCGCTTCGAATCCTCTGAGCGCCCCCTCCCCGAGTTGGCTTGGGGGCGATCCCCCCCCGGAGTCGGGTGTGGTCAGGGTCTGGTCCAGGTTGTGCACTGTGTCCCCAAGAGCATTCCCGGCGCAAGGAGGTTTCTGCTTCGGTGGTGGAAGCCGGAGGCCTCCGTTTAAGTTAATCACATTATGCTCTGGGGAGCAATATGGGAACTGGAGTGCGATCTGGAGGGAATCCACACACGCACACTCACACACTCTCTGCAGCGCGGAGCACCACGCTGCCGCCGCCGCCCGGGCTCCCGCCGCTGCCGCTCCTTCCCGCAGGCTGACCCCGGCGCCTGGCACCGCCTCTGCCGGGTCCCCACCGCCTCTCCCGCGCGGCTCTCCACGCTCAGAAGTTGCCGGGGTGCAGCGCCGGTCCCCCCAGCCTGGGGAGCAGTCAGGCAGAGGCTGGAGGCCGGCACGCAGCGGCAGAGCGGAACAGAAGACGAGCCGGCGAGGAAGTCCCCAAGGGTGTACCCAGCCTCCGCCCGCGCCCCCAGCGAGGCGATCTGCGAAGATGGAGCCAGGTCGGGACCGCGCCGTGGGACCATCGCCCCGCTCCTTCCGCTAGAGGGTGCAGGACGCTCGGGCTGCTCCTCTGGGGCTTGAGATCCGGGAGACCCCGAGAGCAGGGCGCAGCTGGCGCTTCTCTCCTGACCCCTGAGCCCCAGGCACACACTCTCAGGGGCGACATGACTCGGCTGAGCTGGTGCTTCTCCTGCGTGATCCGATGGGGCAAGTACCTCTTCTCGTGCCTCCTGCCCCTGCGCTTCTGCTTCCGCAGCCAGGTAAAAGCCTTATGCCACACCTGGCACCTTCCTCCAGCCCCTCCTCTTCTGCCTGTCTCCTCAGAGAAGATTTGATTTATTACTCTGCCATTCTCAGGGACACACCATCGTGGCGTTGTCAGCTTGACGCTCATCAGAGTTTGGGGACTCCCGGGGAGCCCCTGCCCATGCCGAATGGATCCAGAACCCGCAGCAACTGTCCCTTCCCTAGCACACACCCCTCAGCATCTTGGGTTTGGGTCGGAAATCACAGTCTTGGGAGGGCCGGGAGATCCGGATACAGAGGAAGGTTCCTGGGGGTTTAAAGCATTCTCAGATTTCTGTGGGAAGCGATGTGTGTTCTGGAAACACCTGGAGGACAAATGAGATGAAAACAGGGGCTATTCCTGAGGCTTCAGGAGGGACTTCCCATCTATTCAGGAACAAGGACGGCACAGGGAGAGAGGGGGCCAGGCCCCAGGGCCTGAGCTGCAGCTGGGTTAGTGTGGGGGAGGGGAGGTCTGGTGGGACCCGCCTTGCTAGAGGTGAGGTGTCCTGGTTGAGCAGCTTTCTCCCTGGGATCCTCTTGGAGAGATCCTTGACAGCTCCTTGAAAATGTGTGGGGTGGGGGGTGAGGAGGGGACATCGCCAGAGGAAACCCTACCTGTAATCTTAAATTTTCCCCTAGAGGGGCAGGAGGACCCCAGAGCATGATCAAGACTGGCAGGAGGCTCCAAGGAGGGAGGTTCCTGGTGTTCTGACCTGGTTTTTCACTCTCTTTGGAGAACCAGATGGGTCCCAGATTTGGGTGGGGAACCAGTACCCTATTCTGGTGAAGAGTGACAGCTGTGGAACCAGCCCGCCTGGGTGCCTTCGAATTCTGGCTCTCCCAGTTACTAGCTGTAGACTCCAGCAAGTTACATAATTTGCCTGATTCTTAGTTTTCTCATCTGTAAAGTGGGGATAATATTAATATCTACATTATTGGATTATTGTGAAGATTCAATGAGATAACATATATAAAGTGTTTAATAATATTCCTACTCTATAGTAGGTATTTGAGAAAAATTAGGAATATTTTCATGAATATTGTCCCTTTTCAATAGGGACCTCTCTCTTGCAGACTTTTAGGCTGGCCAGGGATGGAGAGATTTCTCCCAGTATCCATTCTTCCCATCCAAATGGATAGGAAAGATTCTCCTGCTCCATTGGGAACTTGAAGTTCCAGCTCCTTCTTGAAAGTGTTTCCTCTGAGCCTCAGTTTCCCTCTCTGCCATTCCGCAGTGGGGAAAGGTGCCAGCAGGCTTCTGCTCTAGGCACCCAAGGTATGCTTTGAAATCTTCCAGCAAACTGCATCATCCCCAGGGATTGGCTGGGAGGCCAGCGCTGCAGCTGTGGAGCCCAGGGCTGGAGCACCATCCACATTCCAATGGGCTCTGAGTTCAGATACTGCGAAGACTGGATTTTCAGATTTGGGGAAAAGCAGTCTGCAGTGGGAAATGGCAAGCCAGGACCAGGTCAGTGGACCCCAGGCTGCTTAGCAATGTCCCCTCCTCATTTGCAGGGGTAGAGGATGATTGAGTCTGGCTCTCTGACTCCTAGGGGACCAGGACTAGGGGTGGGAGTTGGTGTGAGGGGCTACCTGATGCCTCTTCTAGCCTTTGACTATCTTGAGTCAGGCAGGAAACTAGAGCTGGGGAAGAGATCAAGATCACAGACTGAGCTCTCAGAGATCTTATTAAAAATTATTGAGATTGGGTCTACATGGCCACCCCACCAGGGTGCCAATGGAGGGGAGTTAAGGGAAGCGGAGTAACTGATGTGACTATATGTACTTTCCTGTGTCAACTGGGGAAACTGAGGCTTGGAAGGACTGGTTGGAACTGTGTTTGTCCTCCCAGGGAGCACGCAGATTTCTGGAGTGCAAGGGAGTAACCTCCAAGGGACAGTGGATGTGGGAGCTGGGGCAGGACCTCCTCTGGCCATGCGGGGCTTTGGTGGGCAGTAGGATAAGGTGCCTGGTGCTCCGGGCTGGGTATCTTGTGCCACGGTTCTCTGAGTGGGCACGGATAGGACTGGAGTCCCATTTATGCTGTGGCCACACTTTTGTGCAATGGACATCCAGTGCAGGGGTACATGAAGGCCCTGGCAGGGGTCTGAGCTCCCTGGACCTCAAAGACTGAGTGTGTATGGGGGGTGGAAGGTAGCATGGTTTACCAGAAAGGGAGACCCTTTCTTTATCCAAATGTCTTGTTGGCTTTTCTGTAGCCCCTGGGGAGCCAGCCAGTCTCATCCTGACCCATGTAATAGCAGCATTGTCCTTGGCTTCTCTCAATGTGCCCATACTCCCTGCCCCCACTGAGCCAGACCTGAGCCTGGACAGCTGACCCCCTTCTTGGAGCCGCAGTGCCAGCCCTTTGACAAAGAGTGAAGAGGACAGTTAACATGTCACCTCAACATGGGCGCATAACCTTTCGTCCCTGGGTGACTGCGTTGCTACTGAAGCAGTAAGAAAATTTTGTGTCCCTGGCAAATGTGGAATTATATACCCTGGGCTCCATTTGCATACATTCTAGCTGTGTGACTCTGGCAAGTTGCTAAACCTCTCTGTGTCTTGGTTTCTGCACCTGTAAAATGAGGGTTGGTAGGAGGCTTAAAGAGGATGCAAGTTAAGTGGCAGTTAATTAATGTTGATCTTTCCGGGGCAGGGGCAAAGTGGCAGGGTGTAAGCAGGCAAAAGAGAGTGGATCCAGCAGCTGAAGGCTTGGTGTCAGGTTCCTGTGGCTTTTTGTTGGGATCTACGGTTGGATGGTGCTGAGGAGCCCAGCACACGCGGCACCCTCCTCAGGCTGGGAGGGAGACTTGGCCCCAGGGTGAAAGGTGGTCTTCGGCAGGTTGGCAGGAGGAAGCTGAGAGTCCCACTTTGGCCCTACAATGACCATTCGGCACAGTACTTAGGATAAAACCGGGACCTGGGAGTCAAGGAAGGAAACTGGAGCTCTGCTCCTGACAGCCGTGACCTCAGGCAATTGTGCCACCTCTCCAGATCACAGCAGCTAGCTGTTAAGCAAGTAGGCAGGATGAGGGGAGAGGTGTCCCAAAGATCAAAACTTCCTAGCAGATGTTTAATGTATTCTTCAGAGAGGAGGGAGAAAAACAGCCAAAACCTTGAACTTCACATTTTTTAAAATTTGGTAAAAAAATTTATATAAAAATACAGATTTGGAACTTCTCATGTCAGATCAAAAGAGCTGGCAGCAGGGCTCATGTTGCCATGTGCCACTGTGCCTGGAGTGGAGGGTGGTAGCATCCCCGTTAGCTGGGGTCTGCCCGCTGCCTGCTCCCTCAACTAACTTCTCTCTGGCCCTTGAAGTCTCTTGCTGTGATCCCTGCCCTGGCTGAATGTGGAGGCCTTTTTGGCTCTGATGCCCCGGGACCTTCAGATTCTGTGGCCAGCGGCTGCAGGGGCCAGGCTTAGTCCCATAATAAGGGATGGGCTGAGCCATAGGATTTTGTTTTTTTTTCAGTACTGAGGATCAAACCCAGGGCCGCAGGCATCTAGGCAGGAGCTCTACCACTGAGCTGTGTCCACAGCCCCGGTAACTATATCCGTTTGGGACTTGTGATGGACAAGCCTTAAATGTTAGGAAGAATGGATGGAACAGAGCTGGAGCCTAAGTGTGGGAATCTAATGACACAGAAGGTGGAGCTGGCAGAGCCCTTGGAGACCTCAGCCTGGCCATCTTGCAGGTGGGGAAGCTGAGGAGAGGACTGGGAAGTCAGGTTCGGGCCCCCAGGCCATTAGCCATTCCCGTGCACTCTTCCTCTGGTCTGCTCAGTAGCCCCTGGCCCAGTGCCAGCACAGGGCCCACAGTCCCTTCTCTGCTCCTGCAGCTGGTGTTGCACAGTGTCCAGGAGGGAGGAGCCAGGGAGGTTTCTGCATGCAGAATGAAAGGACCGAATTAAACCCAAACCTGTTGCAGAAGTGTCGGGGTGGGAGGAGGCAGATGGCACAGGAACGGGGCAGGGTTCTGAGGCTGCCTGTGAGATGAGGCTCCAGCCACAGGGTGGGCACCTGGGATAAGCAAAATGTCTGGAGAGCCTGCAGCTGAGAGAGCTCTGAGGCAAGGGGCTGGTGGTAGGAAGACCAGGTGCTGCAGGCAGTGCAGCCCAAAGCCCATTCAAGGGGGAGAGGAGGAAGGCTTGGGAGGGAAATGGTAGATGCTAACACTAGGAAAATTTATTAAGAGCCATTGATTGATTGGTTGATTCATTCTTCAGCCATGCCTGGCGCCTAGTGTATGCCAGGCTCCAGGGATATAAAACACAGGACACGTCCTTGTCCAGGGAACTCACCCGTGTGTGGGTGGGGAGAAGACATTTGTGAAGGAGGAATAATGGGTAATAAGCCTGGAGCAGTCATTAGATGCAGTGAGAGACATCTGTAGGGGCAGAGTTTGACATTCAACAGGGAGGGTGGTGGTTAGGTAGCAGGAAGGACTTCCCAAAGGGAGAGGCTAAGGTATAGGGGAGATGCTCATGGGCTTGGAAGAGGGATGGGGGGTTTGGGGGGCTGGTTCTTCCAAGGGAACTAGCAGCACCAGAGTTCTTGGTGTGCCTTTCAAAGGTGGCAGCAGACCTAGGGGCAGTAGGGCCCCCTCAGGGTGTGTGGGAGGCCAGACAGTTGGAGTTGCTATGACTTAGTGTCACTGTGACTGAGTCTTTGCTCTGCTTTTCCAGCATTTCTGAGAAGCCCGGAGGTGATTTCTCAGAACTCCCGAGACAGCTTCTGGGAGGCACATCTTAGGATGACGCCAGCAGCGAAGGGCTGTGGGAGCAGGCAGGGGGAGATGAGTGGGAATGGGCTCGGGGACGTTAGGGCTGAGCTTGAACTTGAGGGGCTGGAGGAGGCTGGCAGGGTTGGTGGCATGCCAAGGCAGCGGGTGGAGCTCTCCAAGGGAAAGAGGGAGCTGTTGTAGGGGTGTCTGTCTGTGGACACCGCAGTTGTGGCTGCAGGGCCAGCTGCATCTGAAACACTGGTCCCTCCCAGTGTTGGCTTTCAGATGAACCCCAGCAGGCTTGGGAGTGGGAACCTGGGACAGGAGGTGCAGGGGAGCATTGAGCTCAGAACAGCATCTTTCCCAGGCTCATAGCTCATAGAAGGATCCAGAGAAGGATGGAGAGGGTCCCGGATGCCTCACTCTAACTTGTTTATCAGAAAAAAGGCTCTTAACTAGGCACCTGTCTAGGAAGGACCAGAAGTAGGGACCTCGCTTCCGTGTCTCTGCCGGCCTTCTCAGAATCACCTGACAGTGACGATTAGTCCCACGCGCAGTGCACAATCCCAGTATGTGACCTTGGCAGCCTTTTCTCAGATGAAGTGTTTCGCTCTTGTTCTCGGGTTTCTCAGGTAGACATCTGGCTGGACTGCGGACTGGGAGCCTGCGCACCTGGCTGGGCAGGTCACACGATGGGAGAAGCCAGCGGTAGAGACTCAGCCCTGGGGTTGCACTTGTGTGGTTCTGGTGGAGCATAGAGAGGCATGGTCGTGAGTGGGGACAAGTCAGGAATATGTCACCTCTCATGCATGTGGCCTGGGCCTGTGTGTGCATGGGAGCCCAGGCCAGATGACTTTCTCACTAAGTTCCTTAGTCCAGGAAAATGATCTCCAAGTGCCTGTTCTGGGCGGATCCCTGTGTTTCTGTGGCTGGACTCTGTGTCCCTCTGTGTGTGTGGGTCCTCAGAAGGGTGTGGGACTGAGCCCTCTCTTCCTCCCCAGGACAGCTCCAAACAGCACAGCAGTGATTCACAGGCCCCCACCCACCCTTACTGGGTCCAGTCATGGCCAGAGCCCAAGGAGGAACCTTTTATTTTTTTATCATTATTTTCTTTGGGTGGGGGGCCAGTGGTGGATCCAGACAGTGAGGGCCTGGGGCAGATTTTGCTGGACTCACTCTTTGGGAATACATTCAGATTCTGTGCTTCATCTTCTTCCCACCAAACTGTTGTACCCGGGCAAAGGCAGGGGAGAAAGCTGGGGGTGTGCAGGGGAAGGGGACACCATGGGGAAGGAGACAGGGAATGGTGGGAGGCAGAACTGGCCCAGGGAAGGGGGGAGGAGGAAGTGGGAAATGCAAACCAAATGTTGGCCCAGGGTACAGTCAAGAAAAACAGACTCTTGCGGGAGCCTGGAGTGGGGCTGCCTTTCAGAAGGGCAGGAAGGGCTGGGACAGATGTTTGGAGGAAAGAAAGAAAGAAGTATGTGGGGGGAGAAATAGGAAAAAAACTGGAATGGACTCCGAACTCTCAGCCTGGGGGCAGGGCCATGCTTGCAGCATGGTCTCCCGGGTTCCTCCTGTTTCAAGGCCTGTCCTGGCTCCTAGCTTGCCTGTGGGCACCAGGTCTCTTTTAACTGTGGGTGTGCAAATGGGTGTGTGTTCTGAGGCAGGAGGGCATGCGAGGGAGTGGGGAAGAGGCCAGGGAACCCTGGGAGTGCAGCCTGGGTCTGTCTGTCTGTCCATCAGTGGTCTGCCAGGTTCCGGGAGCAGGGACCCTGGGCTGGGCTGCAGTGGGATGCAGATCCCAAGCCTGCTGGTCCTAGATCAGTGGGACTCTGACTGTGGTAGCTATTCCTCTGTTCTGTCCCCTTCACACCCCCTGCCAAGACAAGCTTCTGACCCTCAACGCCACCAGTGGAGCCTGGGAGGAGGGAGGAGAGAGGAGGCTGGGACAAGGGGGTGGAGTGGAGGAAGGAGGAGGAGAAGGAGGGAGGGAGAGCAGGAGGCGCAGGGCTGGAGGCCAGAGGCCCACAGATGCTGTCTGGGTAAGCCGCTGAGGACTTCGCACTCTTCTGCCGGCTTGGTGGGTGCGGTGAACTCGGGGGGGGGGGCCTCTGAAGGCGCCCACGTGCCCCGTAACGGGACCCACTGAAGATGACGTGGATCTGTCTGTCCTGCATGTTGTGGGTAGGTCCGGCTGCTTTAGCTCTGCGGAGCCCTCACCCTCAGCCACCCTTCAGCTGAGAGCCTGGAGGGGGTCGCGTTGGGGTGATAGCAGGCAGACAGGACAGACTGACTTGAGCTACCGTCAGCCTCTTCCCTCAACAGGGCCCCGGCTCTGGTTCTGCCGGTCAGTACACCCCCTTCTCCTCCCAGCCCCCTCTCCCCCCGTTGGGTCCAGATACTGCAAGAAGACTTGGAGAAGTTTCTTTATAGAGCCTCTCCTGCCCCACTCCTTATACTGGGGTGAAAATTCTTCACCCTGGGTGGCTCAGTGCACAAGTCTGAGGTCTGAGGGGACTCAGAGGTGGGGCCGGGGAACTGGGAGCTGTCACCTAGTGTTAAATCTGGAAAGGCTGGGTTGGGGGTTCTCAGTTCCATAACGCTCATCCCTTTTAGAGCCAGTTTCAGCTTCCGTTCATTGCCACCCCTTTCTCTGTAGTCCCCCATTCTTATCAAGGCCTCTCCTACCCCAGAGGAGGGGGCTATGACTTGCTCTGTCCACCAGATGCAGGAAGGGGTTGGGGGGCAAGGGTACCTTCAGGGTGGGCAGACAGGTATGGGGGCCACATGGTGAGGATTAAAGTCTGAGGCCAGTCATGGGCAGAGGCTCCTGGGAAAGGGGGGTTGGGAGCAGGCAAACGGTGGGGGCAGGGGCATGCAGAGACCCCTTCCTCCGGGGCTCCTGAGGACTGACTGGGCTGGGAAAAGGCATGCACAAGGTCAGGAGGGCGAGCAAGTCATCCCTGGCTGAGGTTAATGTTGGCCTCAGAGTGATGGCTGGTTTGGGGGAGGGGCTTTAGACCCAGAATCCAGATGTGGCCTTTCCAGCCCCTTTCTCTGTTCTGGTCAGTCCGTGGAGGGGTGGGAGGCAGGCAAGCCCAGGCTGAGGACAGTTGCAGGAAACCAGACTTGGGCAGCCAGGTGTAATTTGTACAGAAAAGGAAAGATGGAGGAAGGGCCTGGAAGGAGGGTTTGGGAGACTTGTGGGCTGCGTGCGAGAATGGATGTGAATAATAGATTGAAGTATCTGACACAGCGGATGCAGCCAACAGCTGTGGTTGGCTGGGTTGCTGTTGACATCTGTAAGATTGGCCAAGTTCATTTCCATGCAGAGAATGGAGGTGGGTAGCTCGGGGTGGGGGGCACTGCAGCAGGAAAGACAGCAGTTAGACCTTTAGGGATAATGTACTGCCGTGCATGCAGAAAGGGCTCTATTGGCTTCTTTAGCTGGGAGGTTTGGAGGAAGTACCCTACTCCAGTGAGCCTCAGTTTCCCTATAGGTGAACTGAGGAGGCAGAGAAAGGAGATTGCAGAGAGGCAGGCAAGACACGCTGTGTACCATGCCTGGGGTAGTGCCTGGCGCATAGAGTTGGGAGAGGGTACTGGTGACCAGTGCAGGTGTGACTGCTGTCTCCTTGGGTTTCTTTAAGACCAGAAGAGCCTACATCCTCTCCTGGCTCCTTTGCCTCCCCTCTGTCCTACTGTCCCACCTCCATTCCTCCCAAGTAGCTTGCAATCCTTCTGACCAGGGGAGGGTACACAGGACAGAGGGAGCAGTTCTTGCATGTCATGTTCTTGACCCCACCCCCAGCTGCCTAAGGCAGCTATACCAGGTCTCTCTGTCTTCCTCCCTGGTGGGCCTTGGCTGAGTTGGGCTGTGTTTGTGGCAGGGAGTATAGGGGTAGACGGTACCAACCACAGCGGAGCCTAGAGGCCCTGGACACTGCTAAGGATGCAGCCCTTGCTTTGAGAGGCTCCTAGTGGTGGGAAGTATGTGAACTTTGATGGCAGGCAAGGCTGGGCTTAAATCCCAGTTCTGCCTGTTACCAGATGGGCAGCATTGAATAAAATTGTTCCCTGACTGAGCCTCGGTTTCCTGATCTGTAAAGTGAACAGACATGCTGGGGAAAGGACAGAGATAAAGCTTGTCAAAGAACAAGTACAAAGGCACACAGTAGGTGCTCCATAAGTGCTGGTGCTTCCCTTGCTCCACAACCTCCCACCTGGCTCAGGGGTTCCTGTGTACCGCAGATATGATGAAGGAGGATCCCCCGGGAAGGCTCTAGTAGGACAGGTCCCTGCTTCTTGGCTGTCTTCTGACTGCCCAGGGAGTCTGCTCTCTTCTGGGGCCATGAACTGGCTGGGTCTGAGCGTCAGGTAGGTAGATGAGGGCGTGGTTTGGAGGAGGTCAACCTTGCGCTCTGGGATTGGGATTGAGTGCGGTGTGGGTGTGTTCCTGTTGGAGAGCTGCAGATGTTTCCATAGAGCAGGTACATCCGTCGCATGTAGTTCCAACAAGCTCGAGGAATAAAAAGCACTTTATTAGCTGAGGAGCAGAGCTATATACTATGCATAACTTGATTTTCTCATCAAATGCTTCCATTTGCAATTACATAGTCAAGTATGGTTTATTTAGAAAATAATTACACTCCTATTAATTGAGGTGTTTTGGTGTGGTGCTGGTGGAATGAGAGCTGCAGGCCCTTGCTTCCAAAGGGCCTGCTCCGGCCTCAGGAACTGGGAAGGGGCTCGTTACGGAGCTGAAGTTCCCCAGTGGGGGATGGGGGCCCCTTCCCTAGTAAGCCATGTGGCCTAGGGCTGGTCACTTGACTCTTCTGGACCTCACAGGCACTTGGACACCGTTCTCTAAGGCCACTTCCAGCTGCAGACAATGATGCGTTCTGTTTGCTGGAGCTGGTGTCCTGCCCAGTGCTGAGCACACGGTTTTGCCAGAAGGGTCCTCGTGAGTCCCTGGATTACTTGTGTGCAATTCCTGCCAGGTGGACCCCAGTCTGACCCCTCCTTTTTGCAGTTACTGCCTTTGCTTTGGTTCACTTTTCGGGGCCTCCTGACCATGGGGTTGGAAACCAGTTTAGGCTGCATGAGACTAACCCGGGTCTGAAACAAGAACTTTTTTTGCAAAGTTAAAAAAAATGACATGTGAAGTTCAGAGTTGGGGAGAAATACCACACTCTTCTCCACAGTGTTGGGGGGGACGTGCTGGCCCAAAGTGCAGTGCCTGGGTTTGGTCCTGGCCCCACTGCTTGGTAGCTGTGTGACCACAGAGAGGCACTTTCACATCTCTGTGCCTTGGTCTCCCTGCCTATCTGTAGGGTTGTTAGTTGTGTGTGTGTTGCTGGGGATCAAACCCAGGGCCTCATGATGCTGGGCAAGTGCTCTACCACTGAGCTACACCCCCAGCCCGGTTGTGAGGCTTTCAGTGACACACGTGCATTAGGAAAGGACCTCTCACCCAGAGCTCCGGAAATGCTAGCTCTACTCCTAGGATAGCTCTACTCCAAGGCCACCCAGCAATTCACAGTCAGGACAAGAACACAACCTGCTGTCTCCCTCTCCAGGACTTTCCATTTAGGGAAATATTTCAGGGCATTCAGGGTCATTGTGAATGGATTCATTGGTATGATGCAAAGGTTCCAGAAAATGTGCAGGTCTCCTCCTGCAGTTGTCAGAGCACAGAGCTGGACACCAGGCTGCCAGGGTGAGCATCCGGGCTCTGCCACTGACTGGCCGTGTGGTCCCAGCAAAGTTTTTAGCTTCCCTGTGAATATTTTATTCACGTGCATGATTTCATTTGGACCTCACAGTAAGTCTGTAAGAAAGGAAGGGACGAAGAGTCCCAGTTTAGATCAAGAAGAAGGGGATTCATAGAGGTGAAGGGGCCAGCTGCAGGCCAGTTGGCAACTAGGTTCAGTGTTTCTGAAAAGGGTAAAAGTTTGGGGGGGAATGGCATGAGAGCTCTGGGCTTAAGGGGACTGTGGTAAACAGCCAGGGATGGAGATGGTGTGATGGCACTGTGATGAAGAAGCCATCTAGTCATTTGATCATCTGAGCCCCCACCCCACCTACCATGCACCTGCCCATCTATTTCCCAGTCCTTATGGGGAGCCTACTTTCTTCAAGCAGCTTGCAGATACTGGTCACAGGTATCCAGGACTGTCACCAAGTAAATGGCCCTTGAGACACAGGAACCAGCTGTGACCATGGGATGTTGGGGCTTCCCAAGACTGCCACTGACAGGCATCTGCAGACACACCAGCCAGAGACATGCTTAGTGCAGTGGTTGGGGACTTGGGACCCGGATGTGAGTTTTTGTTTCATCCTGCCCTAACTGCGTGAGCCAGCACAAGTTCCTTGGGCTCATCGTAGGACCTCATCATGAGGATTAACTGAGGGAATCCATGCCAATCCCTCCCTGCGGGCCTCAGACTGCCCATTTCACTCAGGGCAGCAAAGGGGCTCAGTGTTGGGGACCACAATGTGAAAGAGGAGATAGATTGATAGAGAACATGAGAAAGTGAGAGAGAGAGAGAGAGAGAGAGAGAGACTGACAGAGGTAAATCATTTGGCTCAGAAAACAAGGTTGGCTCTTGGGCTCCCGGAGCCCAACCTTGTTCCCAGCAACTCCACTTAATGGATCCCTGGGACTTGTCTAAGGCGCATGCTGTGCTGGGACGGGAGGACACAGAACAGAAGTACATGGGGCCGCTTGCCGCCTAGTGGGCTTGTCCGGTGCACATACAAGGAGCGACAACTAGGCTTAGCTCACTTCTGCTGATCACTGTGTGTAGCAGGCGCAGCTCCAGCTGCTCGGCAAGCATCATTTCATTTGACATATAACCTAGGGTGGTTCCTATTAACTCAATTAACAGATTAGTGAGTGAGGCCGAGAGGGGCTAAGTGACTTGGCTGGAATCACTCAGCTAATGGGGGACGGGCAGCTCCACGGTGCCGTGCGCTAGCGTGGGGAGGTTTTAATTTAGGATGTTTGATGCAGCGAGCACCCCTTCAATGATCAGGAGAGACGTGGATGGAAATAAAGGTTTTATTACAGGTGCTGGGGTATGTGCGCCATGCCCAGAGGTCACGGACACACCAGGGCTGGGAGGCGCTGGCAGGAGAGCGGAAAGAACCGTGGGCAATGCCTTCACTGGGGTCTAGACTGTTGTCCATCCAGATTTTCCTCCGGGAACTCTAATGGGTGAATTTAAAACACACGGGCATGAGCTCCAGGAAGTCACGCTGTGACTGAGAGGTGGTTCCTGGTGTCACAGTGTTGCTGATGTCTTCATGGTCCGCATGGGGGTGAGGGTCAGTGGGGCTGTCAAATTGGCTATATGAGGCTGTCCCACAGGAAGGTGATCACCAGGAGGAAGATATTGGGACAGATATCTGGATGGGATGGCACTGAGGAACGAGGGGTGGGATGTGGTGGAACTGGAACTTGTGCCCAGGGTGACGGAGCCTTTCTTCTGGTGTGAGAAAGGTAAACTGCTATTTAAAATGGAAGCAAAGGAAAATCAAATGATGAGGATTCACTACAAGGCCACAAAGAAAAGAGAAACTGAAGAAAGCAGGGGAAACTGAGGTAATAATATTCCTGCTTCAGATGTTGGCCTGAATAGATTCAAGGAAACTGAGCAAGTCCAATGGAGGGACATTCTGCAAGACAACCATCCTGCAATCTTTAAAGACATCGGTGTCGTAAAGACAAAAAAAAAGTGGGCCGTGTGTCTGGATTAAAGGGTGCGGGAGATCCAAACGCTGTATGTGTGTGCTCCAAATCCAAAATCAAGGTGGAAACCAAGATCCAACTGTAATGGGCCATGTTGGGCCGCAGGGAAATTTTGGAGTATGAGCTGCCTATTAGATAACAGGACTTTACAAGAGTGGCCCGTGTGCTGTGGCAACTCAGAGGATAGGGAGAGAGAGAGGGCACAAGTGGCCACATATCAACGATTGAGAATCCAGGAGAAAGGCAAATGGGCGTTCATCTTTCTGAAGCTTTTAAGTAAAGTTGGGCGTGGTGGCACTGCTCCTAATCCCAGCAACTCTGGAGGATTGCAAATTTGAGGCCGGCCTTGGCATCTTCTTGAGACCTTGTCTCAAAATAAAAAAAAAATAAAAAGGACTAGGGATGTAGCTCAGTGGTACAGTGCCCTGGGTTCAATCCCCAGTACAATAAAAAAACAAACATGCAAATTTTCAAAGTTAAAAAAGAAGACACCAAGTGAGAGGGTGGAGACTGCCTGCCAGTGGTCAATGGTAACCGAGCACGCCTGAGTGTGTGAGGTTTGAATCTGGCCTTTGAGGATGTCTAGATGCTGGGCAGTGAGGAGAGGAAGGGGATTTCTGCAGAGGGGAAGATGCCCTGGGCAGATGCCAAGAGGGCTGTGGCTGGGGAGAGGCACATCAGGTCAGGGAGTTGGGGTCAGGGCCATGGGCATGGAGATTGTCAGGTGGGCTGGCTTCAGACCAGGCTGCTCCTGCTAGGTCAAGGAAGTGCAAGATTTACCCTGGATGTACAGGAGTCGTGGAAGCATTTTGGGGTGAGTGGGGTGTTTTTGACCCCATGGTGCTTGAAAGGGCCTGGTGTATATGTGGCAGGGGGTGGGGGGCAGGGAGCTATTGCAGCAACCCTAGGCAGAAATCTCAAGGTCCAAAATAGGGCAAAGGCAATGGGATTAAGAAGCACTTTAGGACAAGTCACAGGAGAGAATCCACAGCTCTGGCAACTGGTCGGCTGGGCGGGTGGGAGAGGGCAGGGAGGAGCTGAGAGTGACTCAGAGTTTTCCACCCTAGGTGACCAAGAGCCTGGGCAGGCCATTAGCTGGCTAGGGGTTTGGAGGAGGAAGGGGACCTTTGTGTTTATGGGGAGGTGAGATGGGGTGGGGTGGGAGGAGCTCACACCTAAGATGTGCATGGGACTCCCAGAATCTGGAACGTGCAGCAGGCCTCCCAGCCTACGGCAAGGGGACCCTGAGCGGTGGGCGGCCAGCAGGCAGGGAGAGGCTGAAGCTGATCTTCCAGGCTTCCTAGTTTCGTTTTGTGCCCCCTTCCCAGGCTGCCCCGCTCACTGGCTGGCAGACTCGTGCCCTCTCTCCACATCGTCTAGGACTGCTGGGGCAGGGAGCCTTGTGTGGGGGGGAAGGCCAGGCAAGTTCTTGGGGGAGCTCGTGAGCTGGAGGACCCCTGGACGGTCACCCACTTTTCGCGCTATCCCTGGCTGTTCTGCCCCAGGGGGCAGGGAGGAGCCAGTAAGCAGCTTTTCCTATCCAGGGCCAAGGACTCCCGCCAAGGCAGCCCAAGCCAGATGTGCCGCACCCCTCTGACTGGGCGGCCCTGGCAGACAGGCTGGGCGGAGGGGGGAGGCCCGAGCCCAGGGCGGGAGAGCCCTCTGCTGCCCTTGGTCTAGCCTCAGGTGGGGAGAATGACTCCTGGGCTGGAGCCCTTGGCCTTCTTCTCTGGGGACACCAGGCCATGCCTCCTGCCCCTAGCAAATCCAGCAGGGGCAGAGTCTGGGCTGCACTTCCTGAGGCTGTCTGCCCCTTGTCAGGAGGGTGGCGATCTCTGTCATCACAAGCCATAGCCCTTGAATGGCACTGTGCACTTTGTGGGCTCGTTCACTTTCTGGGGTTCGTTTCCATCCTCTGCCAGGACCTGCAGAGCAAGCTGGGGAGGAGGGCAGCGCGGCAGCCAGACGCCTGCTTCTCTCTCAGCCCCCATCTCACTGAGCACTGCTGGGTGCCCTGGCCCTTGCCTGGGTGGCTGCAGTGCTTCCCAGAGCATGCCTGCTCTCTTCTGCAGGGCAGCCCCTTCACGCACTGGAGGACAGGAGGCTAAGGCACCCATACTGTCTCCTTCACAATTTTGGGAGCCATGCAAACCTATGTAGTGTCCCTTTCCCCTGGATCACAGGGCACACAGGAGAAGCCGAGGCCACAGCGCTGGGGCCACTTTCTGGGGGGGTGGCAGAGCTGGTCTCCTCCCTCGCATCAGGGTTTCAGCGCCTCTTATCAGGGCCCTGATGTCTCCCCATACCTTCTGCACTGTAATCATCAGCATGTCCCACCCCATTGCTCCCAGGCCTTTCACCCCCAAGGGACTGTCCCATTGTATCCAGCACTCTGTCTAACTCAGATTGTCTGGTCTAAACCTCCCATTTGCATCTGGGGGCAATGAGGCCCAGAGACAGCTGCAGATACTCTCAAGGTTGCACAGCACAGGAAGCAGGTCTCCAGACTCCTATCCCAGTGCGCTCCTGGCCAGGGGCTGTTAGGGGCAGGGATGTGCTGAGCGTCACTTGGGGCTGTTTGGTGAGGTCCAAGGGTATATCTGAAACTGTGCCTGTCCTCCAGGTCACAGTGGGGGAGATGTGATGAACTCAGATTTTATGGGGCTGGGCAGGCAGGACAAACCTGGGTCCAGGGGCAGGGGAGCGGGGGCGTTTGCTGGTCAGCCCGGAGTCTCTGGTCACTGCTCATCATCACCAGGCAGCAGGGGTTCTCTTTTGTCTTCTTTGCCTGGGCTTTGCAGGAGGCTGGATTTGGGGCTTGGGGAGGAGAGTTTGTGGGAGAAGCTGGAACAGGAAGCTGTGCTGGACTTCTGTGGGTTGGGAGAGGCAGGCTTGGGGAGGGCTTTAGGGTTTCCTGCCTGCCCATCCCAGAGAGTTCTTAAACTGAACCCCTTGCTTGTTCGTGCCCCTGTCCCAGGCTAGGGCTTCTGCAGTTGACGTTGGGCTGGGCCCCCTCCCTGGAACGTCTGTGACTGAGATCTGGGAATGTTGCCAGCCAGCGCCTGAGATGGGAAACAGGGAGGTGAGAGCAGAATGGAGAGGGACCTATCGGGCTCTCCTTGTGGGGTGGGGGATACTGAGTCACCCCACCCTGGGGATGTCAGGATGGTAGGGTTTCCTAGGGGACCTGTGCCAGAGGCCACTGCTGGGCTCCTAGCTCTGGCTCTTCCACCCTGTGCTGGCTGGACCTTTACAACCTGGGCTTCTGCCTGCTTCCCTCCTCCTGCCTTCTCTTTGAATTTCAAAACAGTCTTAAACTTCAGAAAGGTTGAAAACACAGGGCCAGGACCTTTTCTTTCTGAAATACTGAAGAGGTGGCTACTGACACTTCCCCCAGTGCTCCCACCCTATACTTTCTTCTTCTTTTCTCTTTTTTGGTATCAGGGGTTGAACCCAGAGGTGCCTAACTACTGAGCCACATTCCTAGTCCTTTTTATATTTTATTTTGAGACAGGGTCTCACTAAGTGGCTTAGGGCCTTGCTCAGTTGCTGAGGCTGGCTTTGAATTTGCGATCCTCCTGCCTCAGCCTCCCAAACTGCTGGCTTTACAGGCATCAACACCATGCCTGGTCCCCCACCCCATACTTTCCTGATTTTCTTATGAAGACTTCTACCTAATTTGGCACAGCCACCGAAATCAAGTAATTGGCACTGGTATATGACAGCCATGTGACCCTCAGACTCCATGGAAGTTTCTGCAGTTGTCCCTCTCATGTCCTTTCCAGTTCAGAATCAGCTGTTTCATTGGGTTGTTGAATCCTCCAGGCTCCTTCAGCCTGGGAATCTCTTTCTTGATATTTGTGACCTCCTCATGTTTGAAGAGTCCAGGCCATTTAAAGTGTGGACTGCGCCTCCGAGTGAGTTGGCCGGATATTTCTTCCTGATTAGAGTCAGGTGCCGCTTTTTGGCAGGGGTATCGAAGCAGTGGTGTTCTGCTCTCAGTCACCTGCACTGAGCCCACAACTTCCATTTGTTCCATCAGCAGGGATGGCGACTTTGATCATGAGATTAAAGTGGAGTCTGCCAGGAAAAGTTCTGCCCCCCTTGTAATTTGTGAGTGTAGTGTGGGGTGGCGCTTTCAGACGATGTATTCTATTTCTCACCCAACTTTCGATTTATTCATTTATTTTTTATACCACAATGGGCTCCTTCAAGCCCTTGCTATCATTATGTATGTTGATGCTCAGATCTGGCCTTTGGGAGCTCCTGTGTCCCTTTGTCTCTCTGTCCCTCTTTGATCCTTTGGATCCCTCTTGGTTTCTGTCTTTATCTAATCGCTCATTCTCTGTGTGCTTGTCCTCTCTTTGTCTCTGCCTTATCTTGGTCTCCTCTTTCCCTTCTTTCTATCTCTGTGGCTTTTCTCTCTCTCTGTCTGCTTTTCCCACCCCACCCCCGGGTTCCTCTCTCCGTCTCTTTGCCTCTCTTGCTTTCTGTCTTTGTCTCTGTCTCATTTTGTCTGATTCTCCCATGTTTTTTGGTGTTATCTCTTTCTCCCAGGACTGTACCCCTTCAATATCTCCAATTAGAAGTCTTTCATGGGCATTTGGGGACAAAGTCGTCCCCTCCAGCTCACATCTCAGGGCAGGGAGGCTCTGGGATGAGATGGACAGAAGGGGACTTGGAAGAGCAGAGCCCTCCTTCTCTCCTGCAGGCTCTGTGGCCCTGTGTCTGTACAGAAGGGACTTTAGAGATGTCTTTGCTGGGGGTTGGGGGGAGGAACGGGTCCCTGCAGGGAAAGGAGTCAGGGGAGTCCCTGGGGGCAGGAGCCACTTCCCCAGAGAGTCCTCTGTCCTGGGAGCTCTGCCAGCCTGTGCGCTTGCTGGGGCCCCAGGGTGGGTGTGTCTGTGTGGGATTTTGCAGCACTGAGTGTGTTCCCATGCGTGGTTACAAAGGACAGACAGAAGCTGGGGGCAGTGGTGCACCCCTGTGATCCAAGCTACTTGGGAGGTTGAGGCGGGAATTTCACAAGTTCAAGGCCAAGCTGGCAAGTTAGCAAGACCCAGTCTGAAAACAAAATTTTTAAAAAAGGACTGAGCATGCAGTTCAGTGGCAAAGCACCCCTGGGTTTAGTCTTACAAACGACGAGAAACAACAACAAAACAAGGGACAGCCGGAGCTTCAGGGGTGTGGTGCTGTCTGCAGGGAGACTGAAGCCCGTGGTAGGGGTGGAGTGGTTACTGGCCCAAGCACTTCTGGCAACTCATAGAGGAAGACTTGAACCATCAGCCTTTCCTCTTCTCATGTGCTGGGTGGTGCAGTTAAAAAAGAAATTTTAACACATGGTATTTTCACAGGTCTGGGGTGTAGCTCAGAGGTAGAGTGCATGTTTAGCAAGTGGAAGGCCCTGGGTTAAATCCCAGCACTGCCACACGTGCACACACACACAATTGTGGTATGTATTTTCATAATGCAAAGACTAGAAAATGAAAATAAAGATGCCTCCTGGACTGGGGGTGGTGGGGAGAGTGAGAAAATGGAGGAAAACGGCATGCTGAGGGCATGGGAAGAGACATTAAAGGGCATCAGCGGTGACACCGACAGACATCTGCTGCGTATATACCATGGAATATTACACAGCAATGAAACAGAAGGAACAACTGCTTCCTATGGTGACGTGGATGAATCTCACTAACTAATGTTGCATGAGGGAAGCGGGACACCAGAGCACACACTATGTAATTCCATTTCTAGGAAGTTTAAGACCCTAACAAAATGAGACCTGGCTTGATGGAGCTTGCCTCTGAACCCAGTGACTTGGGGAGGCTGAGGCAGGAGGATGACAAGTTCAAAGCCAGCCTCAGCAACTTAGCAAGATTCTATCTCAAAATAAAAAATTAAAAAGGACTGGGGATGGAACTCAGTGTAAGAGCATCTGAGTTCAATCCCACATATGGCAACACACACACACACACACACACACACACACACTCTTATACACAAACCCACAAAAATCTTAAATAACAACAATAAATACCACCACCACCACCAAAATCGCCAAACAAAAAGACCCTGGCGAAATGACCCTTCAGTGGGATTTATGTCGGGGAGGCACTGACCGGGAGGGCCAACAGTGAGCCCCTGGGCTGGGCTCTATGGGGTGCACATGCAGGAAGTTGTATTAAGCAATACTTTCCTGTTGGAGGTGCTGGGGATGGAACCCAGGGCCTCTCACACACCAGACAATTGTCCACTCTGAGTCACAGCCCAGCTCAATGGAAAGGAACATTTAAACTCAGTGGACTTGGCTGCTGGTAAGCCCAAACTGTGAAGCAAATAAAAAGAAACGCGCCGAATGGGACACCATAGAGGGGTCTGTGATCCCTGGGTGCTGGGCTCTCCAGGTGCTGTCTGCACCCTGCCTATTGACTCCCTGCGAGTCCTCGAGCCTGGGATGAGTGGCCTGTCACCCACACTCTGGTCACTGCCCCGGAAACTTCCATCCTCCTTTGGCCCACGAAGGGGCGCTGGCCTCTCCTCTTTCCTCCTCCTGCCTATGTCTCCTCCAGAGCCCCTGACTCTTTCCTGGGCCTCCAGGCTCTCCCTGAGTCTGACCCCTGTGCCTCTCTCTGTGCAGCCAGAGGACCTGGAGGCCCCCAAGAGCCACCACTTCAAGGTGAAGACTTTCAAGAAGGTGAAGCCCTGTGGAATCTGCCGTCAGGCCATCACCCGGGAGGGCTGCACCTGCACAGGTGAGCATCGGCTGGCGGGGCTTGGGCGGTGAGGTGGCCCAGCCCAGCTCAGGCTGGGACTCAGGGAGGCGGTTCTGACCTGGTGCCTGGTGTGGGGGAGGCTGCTGAGCTCCCTGGCTGCTGGGGTGAAGGAGCGTGCGGGTGCCGCGAGGTATGTGGCTGGCGCACAGAGGGGTGGGGAAGGTGTAGGAGCAGTGTGTGGGTGTGTGGATGGCGTGTTGGCTGGGTGTGCAAGCACGCAGAGGGTTTGTGGAAGGCACGTGAAGGTGTTGGCTGGTGCGGTGGAGGTGCGTGCATGGGATGTGGGAGGCACGTGGAAGGTGTGCAGGTGGTGTGTCCTGGCACTGGGCACACTGCAGAGAAGCCAAGCCATAGTCTGCCCCTCAGCAGCTCGGGGTGACTTAAGAGCTGCAAATCAGTCGGTGGAGGATCTGCTGGCTGCCGGGCTCTTCAGTCCCTGTTCTCATGTGCTCCTGCAAAGGCCTGCGGTGTGGCCGCCACTGTGGCAGAGGGGTTGGTGTCTTGTCCGAGAGCACACAGGGAAATCCACAGGAGGCCCATTCTCTGGTCCTCCACCTGGTGGCCTTGCCAGGTGCCTGCCTCTCCTCACACCCCATCAGTCACTGGTCCCCAAGGGCAGCTGGAGCACTGAGTTCCTTGGCAGCAACCCCCCTCCCCACCCCGCCGATCAGCTGCCATCATCTCTCACCTGCACGGCCCTTTCCCATTTCCTGATGAGCCCTCTGCAATCCAGCTCCATGTGGCTTCTGTGGGACTTAAAAGTGTAAACCTAGCTATGTCACTGCCCTGGTTAAAGCTGTTTGGGCCCCTACTACCCTTAAGATGTCACACAGCTGCAAGACCTGGCAGAATCAGCCCTTCGCAGCTCTCTGCCCCATGTCCACCTGCTCAGACTGGCTGCTCCCCACACAGTTCCTGAAAAGGCCACTGTGACAACGAGGCCAAAGGGGGCGGGCTCTCTCTCACCCCCAAGTCTCATTCATGCGGTTCTCCCTGCCTGGCCTCTCCCCTGCTCCCCTACCTCCATGCTGAAGTCCTAGCTGGGCTAGGGACGGCATCTGAGCCTGGGGAACGATTCCTAAAGCACTTCCTCTCGTGCGTGATCTCCTCCAATGCTCACAGCATGTAGGAGGCATGGGTGCCACCCCCACCTTGCAGATGGGTAGGCTGAGGCTGGTGGTGGGCACCTCTCTCGCCAAGGCTGGGTGGGTGAGAGTGGGATTTTCAGGGTCTGTGCTCTGAGTGTTGGAGGCGCGAGCTTGTGCACGGAGGGCATCCCGGGCAAGGTCAAGGGCAGAGGGTTATGGTCCTTAACTGAAGGGATGGGACATCTCAGCTGGCCCACAGGATCCAGTGCAATGTCAAAATCAGCCACACGGTGTCATCCTGCTCCCAAGAGGTCTGACAGGTACTTGCTGGTGTTGGTGGGGAGAGGAACTGCTGAGGGCGGGGTTTTGCATTTTGTTTATATAACAACCCCCTGCCCTATCCCCCACCCTGAGGCTACATAAATTAGTGTCCTGCAGTCCCCACTCCAGCTCCTGCCTTCCCCTGAGGTCTTCCCCTCTCTGCCTCCAATGCTACTATGGTAGGAGGCAGCTGGCAGGTAGGGGTGGACAGATGTCCTGTGGACACTCCCTGTGTAACCTTGAGCATATCTCTGGCTACAGTCTCCCTTCGGTCCCATGTACCTTGGTTCTGGGTTTCCCACCTCACCTGGCCTGAGGACTTGGGTTGACTAGGGAACTGGACTTCCACGTGCACGTGAAGCTCCCAAGATGAGCAAGAGATGGCCCTAGTTTCACCCGGATGCCAGCCTGGCCCTGCCCAAGTGAACCAGAGGAGAGGATGGGTGGCCGAGCTTGTTCTGCTGTCAGGGCACTGAAGAGTGGGGAGTGGGTAGGGAAGAAAGTCGAGGCTATTCTCCAGAGTCGCCACTAGGTGTCAGGACTGAGCTACAGAAGGCCCCACCAGGCCCCGCAGAGGGGAAAACTGGCCCCAGGGAGCACCCTCTGCAGGAGGAGTGGGCTCACTAGGTCTGCAGGCCACTGGGCCCACTGGTGGCAGATGAAGGAGTGGACCAATCCTCTGTGAAACTGGGATCCTCCTATCCATCTGTCCATCATTCCATCTCACTCCCACCCATCTGTCTGTTCATCTCTTCCATTCACCCCATCTCCCCTTCATCCATCAATCCCATCATTCCATCTCCCCCATCCATCCATTCATCCATCCATCCACCCTTTGTCCGTTTTCCTTATCCATCCATGCATCTCCCATCCATGCATCCACCCTCTATCCATTACCGCTTTCTGCTTTTCTTCCTGCTTACCTTTCTTCCCTCCTCTATCCATTCATTTCCTCTGTCCATCCAATCTTCCTTCCATCCCTCCGTGCCTCCCTCCATCCAGGGCCACCAGACAAATTTGTACAAGTTGTCCCCCGGGAGGACAAGGGTGGACTAAACTCTGGCCCACCTTCCATCCCCTGAGCCCAACTCAGAGCTTTCTTTGCTCTCTGGTTTCTCTGGTTTCTCGGCTCCAGCCCTGGGCAGCGTCTGGGTTAGGTGATGGCTGGGGTGGGGGTGTGGAATAGCAAGGCCCCGAATCCAGTCTCTACCGGGCTTGCACACTGAGGGGGCTTCTGCTTGGGCCACGAGGGCACTCCTGCATCTAGAGAGACCGGGCAGTTGTCTGCCCCCACTGGCTGCCCTGCCCTGTGGCATGGGCTGTCTTTCTGTCCCACCCTCTACCAGTCACAGATCTGGATGGAATGGGGGAGGGAGGCAGGCAACCTGGAGGCTCAAAGTTGATCAAGGAGGATGAGGAGCTAAGGTGGACCACGGCACAAGCATAGCAGATACGCAGGCAAGGAGGCCTCAGGAGACTCGGTGAGCCTTTGACTTCACGGAGCCTGTCACCGTGTGTGGTGGGTTAACAGTGAACCTCATCCTGTGTCACTCAGGGGCTTGATAGAGCACAGTGAGGTTGCGTTTGTGACTAAGAGGTGGGCTAATGTCAGGGACCAAGGCTTGCGTGAAGAAGGCTTGCGTGAAGGACGAGGAGAGGGATGAGATGATGGGTAGGGAAGCGGCCCTGGACATCCCATGTGACCTTGGAAAGGTCACTTCACAGCTCTAGCCTCAGTTTCCTCTTTTATAGATAAGGGGACTGGACCAAAGATTCTCCCTGAGGCCCAGATGTTGGAAGAGCCTGGGAAATTCCCTGTTGGAGTCTGCAAGCTAGACAGCTGTCCAGTGTACACTACCGCTGCATCCCTGAAGGGTGCAAGCTCCTGTGTGTCCAGCTGATGCGCATAAGCTGAGCCGTCCTCCAAGCCAGAGCCAGCCATTGGCCAGGGAAGAAAGACACAGTCAGACAACCAGGGGGCATGGTGGTAAAGCTGGCAGAGGTGTTCCGAAGAAGCTGTGTAGCTCAGCAGATATTTTCTTGTCAGGCTTTTGCAGGAAAGGCATATGTAGGTGGGGTCTTGAGGGATGAGTAGGAGCTCCTCAATCCAAACAGTGGATTCCCAAAGAGCCTCAGGGCAGGGCTCCTGGGGCCCTGTGAACACTAGGGACCTCAGTGGGAGGTTGGAGGGACTCAGAGCTTTGTGCAAGGGTTCTAGTTTCCCACTAGGCTGACACTCAAGGGAAAGGACCAGAACGCCAGCCAAGGAGCCCAAGGGCTGCCATCTGGGCCCAGTCTGGGGCCAAACTTAGACCCCTTCCTTTCTCAGTGCCTTCTGGTCAGCCTAGAAGGTGGGAGCAGTCACCCATAGTTTCCTAAAGCAGGACACACCTGGGGAGACGATGGTATAAGCCTACCCAGAAAGTGGATTTGGGGAAAGCTTGCTCCAGGAAACTCCTTTCTCTTTGTTGTCTGAGGACCCCAAGTTCCGCCTTCCATCAAGGACCTATGCGAAGCCATCAGAGGCTCCAAATAGGATGGAAAAACCCTAGGTTTCTTTCTTTTCTTTTCTTTTTTTTTGACAACTACTCACTTTTATTTATGTATTTCTCTTTATTCCCACATATTTATTGGTGCTTTGGTTCTATAATTATTGCACGTACTAGTGCGGTTCATTGTAACATATTTACGCATGCACATGATGTAGCAATACAATTTGGTCATCATCCTTCCTTAATAAAGAGTGTGGGTTCCTAGTTCCGGCTTTCCGCTGTGTGACCTTGGGAGAGATACTTAACTTCTCTGGGTATGATTTTCTCCTTTCTTTAAATGAGGGGGTTGGATTAGATCGGTGGCTCTAACCTGCATTCCAAAGGAGTGATAACATTCTTGGGGGTGCTTTAGCAGCTCAAGAGGGCAGGAAAGGAGTGAAATCTAAGGAAGACTTAAAGATCAGGGCTCTGGAGCCTCTGGCCACTTGGATTAGAAAAGCTTGGCTTTAGGAGTTAAATGTATGAGTAGGTGAGTGGTGTAACCGTCTTTCACTTGGCTTCAATGCTCCGGATTCAGACCCAGCTCTGACCCGTACCAGTGAGAACCTGGGCAAACTGCTTCATTGCCGTGAGTCGCATCTCCCTCCTAGGGTTGCTTAGGGATTAAATGAGATGGTCGGAGCCTGGTCCACGGCACCCATCCATTAAATCCTAACCAACCGCACTTAGATCCATACAAGAGCTCATCTGCCCAAACAGTTTAGCTTTAAAATAAAATAGAAAACCATGGGCTGGCATGATCTAGAGGGTTTTTTGTTTTGTTTTGTTTTTTTCTACTTCATAATCACACGGTGCCCCTGACCACCCCTGAGACACCTTATATTAGTCAGAGTTCTCTGGAAAAACAAAACCAACAGGATGTATGTAGAAATAGATAGATAGACAGACAGATAGATAGGAGAAACACCAACAGGAAGTGTGTAGAGATAAAGATTTATTTTAAGGAATTGGCCCATGTAGTTATGGAGTTTTGGCAAGTCAAAAGTCTGTAGGTGGGCCGGCAGGCTGGAGACCCAGGGAAGAGTTATAGTTCGTGTTCACAAGCAGTGTGCTCCAACAGCTCTGTCTTTTTCTTTAAAAACCTTCAACTGATTGCACAAGGCTCACCCACATTACGGAGGGTAAAGTGTTCTATGCAAAGTCTTATGATTTAAATGTTAATCCCATCTTAAAATAACTTTGCAGAAACATCTAGAATGATGTTTGGCTAAACATCTGTTTTGTTGTTGTTGTTGTTTTTGTTTATTTTTTAGGACTGAGGACCGAACTTGGGGCCTTACGCATGCTAGGCAAGCGCTCTGCCACTGAGCTAAATCCCCAACCCCTAAACATCTGTGTACTATGGCTTAGTCAAATGGACACATTAATTCAGCCACTGCATACTTCCAGCCCAGGCCATGGGCATGGGTGGGGCAAGGAGGGCTGAGTGTCCTGGTGGCAGGTGGACAGTCAGGTCAGCATTTCTGTGATGGTCACGAAGGAGCTGAGGTCAGGCCAGGCATGCTGGATGCACACCGAGGCTATGTGCTCATTTTCCAACCCAAGACCAGGAGGAAAAGGCCATTTAGATCCCAACAATGTTGGCTTCCTGTGTTCCCGAGAGCAGGAAGCCACCCCAGGACAGAGTCCCGGCAGCGCAGCTGGAGCGGGAGCTGGGGCCAAGGACTGGGGTTGGGGTACAGTTCTCCCCAGCAGGTTCCACTGGCCCTGCCACATGGACAGTGTGGACGGCTGCAGGCAGGCATGGGCTCCTGGTGCCCGTGGAACTGCAGTCTGACAGAGGCGCTGCCCCCGGGCTCTGCCCTGCGGTGACACGGGTCCCAGAGGGTGCGGTGTGTGGGCTTATGACTATAAGGCCATGCGGCTGGGAGGACTCGGGCACCTGAGGGACCACGCCAGGAGGGGTGTTGCTCTTCCTTGCACCGACCCAGGTCCAGGGGGAAGTGGCACCTGAGGAGGGAGCATCCTCTCAGCCTCAGCCCGCGCCTCCCCAGCAGCATAGGGGACAACTTCAGGGTTGGAACCCGAGTTTTCCCCTCCTTGGTGAGAAGAAGGGGCAGGTAAGAAGGGGCAGGTGGCAAGCATGAGGGTCAATGTCTTGGTCTGTTTGTGCTTCTGTGACGGAATACCTTAGCCTGGGTCATTTATAAACAATGGAAATTCATATCGCACATTCTAGAAGCCAAGATCAAGGCATCGGCAGACCCTGTGCCTGGTGAGGACCTGGTCTGTTTCCAAGGTGGCACCTTGTCACGGTGTCCACCAGAGGGGACGAGTGCAGAGGAAGGGCAAAGGGCTAACTAGTGCCTTTCACCAGGGCAGAGTCCTCCTGGCCTGACCACCTCCCAGAGGCCGCAGCTCTTAATACTATCACGCTGGCTCTTAGGTTCTCACCTGTGAATTCAGAGGGTCTCGTACATGCACACAGTAGGGAGACAGGCTCAAGAACTCACACAGTAGGGAGATAGATCCTTGCACGCATACGGTAGAGAGATGGGCTCGTGCGTGCACGCAGTAGGGAAACGGGCTCGTGCGTGCACGCAGCAGGGAGATAGGCTGGCCTTGTGCACAGGCTCCCTCAGCTGGAAGAGAGCTTGGGGTCCACTGTTCCAGGTGCTGGAAATCCAAGGGCCCCCAGGGGGAAAGCCAGCACAGCAGTGAGACTGCAGAGCGTGCTGGGGACCTGGCATCTGGGGAGCTCTTGGACAGCTGCTCTGCATAATGCATTCCCCAAAGAAAAGGTCTTAATGTGTGTGCGTGTACTGGGCATTGAAACCAGGGCTGCTGTACCACGGAGCCGCTCCCCAGCCCTTTTTAACCTTAGAGACAGAGTCTTGCGAAGTTGCTGAGGCTGGAGTTGAGCCTGTGATCCTCCTGCCTCCGCCTCCCGATTCACTAGGGTGCACTCCCACCCCTGTCAAGTTGTGTTTTTAAACATCCAGCCACCTAGTGAAGGCAAGGATGCAGGCCCGAGTCACCCTGGTGGTGGCCGATCAGAGCAGGAGTTTGAGACCACACACCTGTGACGCAGTCAGCCCTGGAACTCAGGTCTGCTGACAGGAGCGGGGGCTCTCCCATATGGTAGAAGCCCAGTGAGAAGATGCAGGTGGCAACAGCGAAACCGTACGCAGGGCAGGGCTCCCTTATCTGCCATATCTCTTTCCAAAATGTGCTATCTGCAGTACACTGTGATCCAAATATGTCACATGAAGATTCCAGGAGTAAACATTTCATTAGTTTTAAACAACGTTCATTACATTATATTGTCACAATTGCTCTATTATTGTCGTTAATCTCTTAGTGTGTCTAATTTACAAATTAAACTTCATGATGGTGTATATATATATATATGTATATATATACATATATACATATATATATATATATATATATATATATATGAAAAAGTAGTATATATAGGAAAACCCTAGTATATACAGGGCCTGGTCCTATCCATGGTTTCAGGCATCCACTGGGGTCCCTAGAACTATCCCCTATAGATAGGGGGTATACTATAGAGTACTCTCTCCCAGCAACCCTTGAGGCAGAGTGGTTTGGTAACTTGCCCCAGGCCACACAGCTAGTGCAGTTAGCGTGTGTCTGAGCTGAGGGCCAGTCTTCATGCAGCCAGGCGGTGGGTGCGTACATGAATAGCAGGACCCAGGTAGGAGTGGATGGAGGATTGGTGAACCCCATCACTTCCCACCTCCTCCCCTTACCAAGCTTGATCACTGGTGGTGTGTGCACTGCAGCAGCTCTGGAAACTCTGGCCCACTCCCATGATCCCTGCTACCCCTCCCAGCAGGGCTCACTGTGTCTGCTGTTGCCCTAGAACACCAGCCCCTGCACCTGGGCTTTGGATCCTTCCCATTTGGAGTTCACTCCACATTCACTAAGCCTCATCTGGACATCAGGCCCCGTGCTGGGGGACACTGCAGAATATAAAGGTGCCCAGTTGAACGCCCCTCCCATTGCCTCAGAGAACCAGCGGATGTGAGAGTGGGGAAGTAACCATACAGAAACTCTTGGTCTTCTCAGGTGATAAGAGCTTTGCAAGGGGTGTGAGCTGAGGATTTTGGGAGCACGGGGAGGGAGGGATCCTCTCTGAATGCCTGGTATCAAGGGAGGGGCATTTTGAACGGGATCTTGAAGGATATATATGAGTTGACCATTCCAGACTCCCTCCTTGCAAACTTAAAAGTTCATTTGGGGAGGCTGTAGGGCATGAGCCAATCTCTTCTGGAGCATCAGCTGCCCAAGAGCAGGCAAGACCAGGTGGGGCAGCTTGGTATAAAACATGCTGAGGAGCAGGACAGAGGATTCTAGCAGTTCACACTTGAGAATGTCAGTGGCCAGAGAGGGACAAGGCTGGAGGGGAGGCCTGGCCCAGGGCAGGTAGCTGGTCTGAATTTGTGTATGGTGAGGGGCTGGGGAGAAAGGCTGGGACCTGATGATTAGTAACTCAGTGGGGTAGGATGGGAGAGGAGGGTGCAGGTGCTAGGCAGCAAGGCGGAGGCCAGGACTCGGCCTCTGGGCTTGGTTCCCTGCCTCAGGCACCACTGGGCTGGCTCTAGTTTTCCTAGGGATCCTGAACTCTGCCTTGTTTATTTCTCACTGGGGACAGAACCAGGGGCGCTCTGCCCCCGAGCTACACCCTCTGCCCTTTTTGATTTTTATTTTGAGACAGGGTCTCGTTAGGTTGCCCAGGCTTGCCTGGAACTAGCAATCCCCCTGCCTCAGTTTCCCGAGTAGCTGGGATTCCAGGTGTGTGCCACTGTGCTGCTCC
>PVKS010004516.1:0-92518 GCA_004027875.1 Aplodontia rufa
ACAAAAGGGACTCCAGAGATCTCTCCTGCTATCTTTCTGCCATGTGAGGATACAAGAAATTAGGAGCCTGCAATCCAAAATGTGCCTGTCACCAGAGTCTGGCCAGGTTTACACGCTGATCTTGGACTTACAGCCTTCAAAACTAAAACAGTCTTGATTGTAAGCCACACTGTCTATTGTACTTTATTATAGCAATCCCTGACTGATGAAGATACTCTGCCTACGCTGGTCTCAGTCCTGAATGATGGCATCTGGGCTTTGGAAAGCATTGCAACACCCACACACACACACACACACACACACATGCACTCTCTCTCTCACACACACACACACACACAGGAAAAGGAAATATGCCTCTTCCCTTTATTCTTCTCTACTGGAGTCTTATCAACTCTGTGGAATTTTCAAAGGACAGGCTTCCAGGAGCTCAGGGCTTGCCCTCCTATAACTGCGCAGTCCGATATAGAAAGTCATACATGGACTACACATTTTTTTATTCAGAAATTTATTTGTTGAACAATCAAACAAGCTTCTAATAAAATTATATAATATATATATATATGGAATTCTGAAAATTAGATTTCCCCCCAAGACCCCCCCCAATAACCACCCTTATCCCTCCCCCCGCCTTCCCAATACATCTCTACAAATGCCTTAGGTTATATAACATTAAACCTTATCTGGATTTAAAACATGATAATAGACCTCCTTTCTCAATGGCTAGGGTCTAGTCCCCACCTCCACAGATGAGTGAAGACATTCGACCCTTGGTTTTCTGGGTTAAGCTTATTTCACTCAGCATAATTTCTTCCATAGCCATCCATTTACCTTCAAAGGCTCCAATATCATTGTTTCTAATTGCTGAGTAAAATTCCATGGTACATATGTACCGTTTTTGGATCCATTCATCCAGTGAGGGACATCTGGGTTGTTTCCATAATTTAGTTATTGTAAATTGAGCTGCTGTGAACATCAATTTCATAGTGGACTACGCATTTTCACAGTAAAAATCACATTACTACATTTGGTTTCAGATCACGCAGCTCTGGAGTATAAGTGGAAGAAAGTGGCAGGTCAAGGAAAGTAAAGAGAGTTCAGTCTGTATCTAATGACCATTTTCTCTTCAGATAGTTGAGAATTATTATGCTTTGGATTTGTCCCCCAGAGATTGTGTGTCAAAAACTTAATCTCCAATGCAATAGTGTTGAGATGTGGTACCTTTAGGAGGTGATTAGATCCTGGGCTCTGCCCTCATAGATGGGTTAATGCTGCAATTGCAGAAGTGTTCCTGATGAAAAGATGGGTTCTCCATGCTCTCCTCACTTTGGGTCCATGCATGTGCATGCGCATGGCTCTCTTGCCCTTCCACCTTCCACCATGGGGATGTAGCAAGACTTCTGTCAAATGACAGCCCCTTTAACTTAGACTTCTCAGCCTCTATATCTGTAAAAAATAAAAGTTTTTTGCTTTATAAATTACCCAGTCTGAGGTATACTGTTACAGCAACACAAAATAGACCAAAGCAAGAGTTTAAAAGTGAATTTAAATGATATTCAACTGTAATTCAATTTACATATAACAACTATTAGATCAGAATCTCATATTTAATATAGTTTGCCCAAAATATTTGGCACTATTTGGATCTTTTGAGCAAAGAGGACAACACACTGTCAGTGTTGTATTCTAGAGTCAGGTACTAGCTTTGAGCTTTGGGATATAACCAACAACATCTGACAAGTTTTGGCCTATAAAAGAAATATGTCTTTTCCCATGAGAAAGACATTCCCAGGTTTGCCTGAGGAGCCAGAATTGCTGGTGAGAACACAGGTGCCTCTTAAGTGATCCATGCCTCTTATGGACCATCTGAAACTGCAGCTATCACACGGATAAATTGGTCATGCTGTGTGAAGGGCAGGTACTTAACAACAGTGAAGCTTCCAGTGTTTGTAAGTTCTCATCCACCCTCATGGTGCCCCTATAACCCCATGTCTCAGCCTCATGGGACCTAGTTTTCTCATTTACCTGTTAGCAAATTCTAGCAAAGATAATGTAATACACAAAAAGAAAGGAGAAATTCAAACTTTTATGAAACAGCCAATTTGTAATTTTTGGTTACCAAAGTACAGTGGAAGGTAGGAAGAAGGTGGAACAATTCTCTTAACAAGTGCATATCAAGGCATCTTTCCAAATGTTTTAAAGAAAATCTGGCAAATGAAAATTTCCCCTTTGCATTTTAATTAAAAGTATCCTTTGCCTCCAAATAAACTCTATCTGTAATTAACCGAGGACTTGAAATTCCAGCACTGCGTCCAGAGTACACCCTGGAGATGGCCAATCACTCTTCACAGATCTCCTGGTCCCTCTTATGTTATATCTGACCCCTTTCACTCAGTGTGTTATCACTTGGCTTCTGTAGTCATTAGAGCTTGTAGGCCCTGAACTGAGCCAATCCTTAGATAATTGGAGTATCCTGAAAGAGATTCTGTGGGAACACAGATCCAGTACTAGATAGACGTATTGTGAAGGAGGTTATTATCTCCAGAGAAACACTGCCTCCTTGTTTCATCCCATCCTGTGAACTCTTTCTACTCATTTACTGATGGTGGGCCTTTGGCTCCCAGAAGCCATTCTTTCTTACCCACTGAGAATTCATTTCTCTCCTTTAGAAATTTCTTGACTTATATGAACAAGTGATTTGGAAAAGGGAAACATACTTTTTCTCAAAGGGGAGTTGAAATCATATAAGAATCCCTTCGAAGTTTCTGGGCTCATCTGTTACCAAAAGTAGAGATCATTTGCAAGCTGTTTTTTCCCCTGAATCTGAGGACTTCAGCAGAGCAGTAACACTTGTGGACAAAACTGTACAAGATGAACTAGAGGCTCCAAATAGAGAGTGTGATGGATAACATTTTTGTGAGTCAACTTGATTGGGCTAAGGGATGCCCAAACAGCTAGTAAAACTCATTTCTGGTTGTGTCTATGATGGTGTTTCTAGAAGAAATTAGCATTTAAATCAGAGGGCTGAGTAAAGAATACCTACCTACCTTTTCAGGTATCACTTAATCCATTGAAAAGCCCAGAGGAGGGAAAAGCACAGCCCCCAGTACTTCGGCCTTTGGACTCTAGGACTTATATTAGTGCTCACCCTGGTTCACAGGCCTGTCAGTTGGGAATGGCAGATGTACTTTGGCTTTCCTGGTTCTCAGGCCCTTCTGATTAAGACTGAATTACACCACCAGGTTCTCTAGTTTGCAGATAGCATACTATGGGACTTCTCAACCTTCATAATAATGAGTCAGTTCCCATAAGAAATCTCCTATATATGTATTTCTATCTTCTGTCTCTACAGCAAATCTTGATTAATACAGAGAGCTTCAATGGGAGCACAAACCTGGTTTTTAAAGAATCATTCTGCCTGGGATGCTTATGACTCTGAATACCCCAAGGTATAAGACAAGGATAATAATATCAACTTTAGATTGTCATTGTGAACATTAGATGAGGTAACATCTGCAAAGCTCTTAGCACTCAATAAACAACATCTGCATCTTGTTGTTGCTGTTGTTATTTTTATATCAGTCAAGGTTCTTTAATTGCAAGCAACAGAAATCAACACTGGTTAACTTAAGCAAAAATGGAATTTAATCGAAAGACATTAGAGAACTCATCAAATTGGACACATAGGCACACAACAGGAACAAGGGCTACTCCAGGGAACCAGGCAGTCAGAGCTAATTGGAAACTATTCTATCCATCCTTGACTTATGCCACTGGAGAGTAAAAGTCCCTAAGGAGAAACAAATTTGGCTCTCTTTTGTCATATGATGTCCTTTTTCTAATGCAGAGAGCAGGGCAGAGTGCTCTGGTGGACAATCCCAGTGTGCCTGCACACAGCAGAGCAGAGGTAATTTCTGAAAGAGCACTAGGGATACTTTTACCAGAAGAGGGCATGGATGCCACAGGATCAGTACATACCTAACACAAACCACCCTTGATCTTTGCAGAAGCTCATGTCATCTGTTCTTGGCACGACAAGATGATGTAGCCAGAGAGGCCAGAGGCATGGCCATCAGCTTCATTCCTCAAAAGGAGACTCTTACCCATCTGTCTGTCATCTTCAATCACCTTAGCCCCAGAGTCTTCCTGACTGGACATATTAGGGTTGGGTTATCCAGTTCCCTTTAGCAGTAATGTCATAGTCATTCAGGAGCATTCACATTTGGGTCTGGATGACAGCACAAATCCTGCAGTAATTTAACACCTGCTTTACTTTTATGCTGTTATTAAAAAGTTTTCTCTTAAATATTTGACGTGTGATTCTGCTTCCTCATGCATATGCTAATACGAAATTTCACACCTGTTGGAGCCTTGGCTCATTTGTTGGTGAGATCTGAAATGGCACCTTTATGGAAAATTGTAAAATTCTTATTACAGCCTAATGAATAAAGTGCATATGATCCAGCTGTGGCAGCTCATCACTCCCCTCGCCTTCCCAGGAAAACTCATCCTGGTGGTAATTGGGGGAATGTGAATGCTGCTTCATGGCTTAATTTTAAGATGTTTTGAAAGACAATATGTTCAGCAATAAAATCCTCAAACAAATCTGAGATGTGTTTTGTCTCTTGTCCTAATTCTACTAATAAATAAATAGTATTTGTTTCCTTGAACTGTAAAATTAAATATCTTTCTGAATATCACTCCTCTTACTTTGATGAAGAAGAAGATACTCCCTTGATGAGGACAAAACTCCTGATAAAGAATAGGAAAGAATGAAGAGTAGCATTAGCCCTGCAAATATAATAATATGAGGAGGAGAACTGCTTCCTAATTTCCGAGCCTCATGGTTGGATATTGTTCTTGTTGCCTGTCCCGGTCTTCTTTGGCTAGGAAAATTCCCTTCAAGTTCATGCTGTTTGGGGCCTCTATATTTTAATCTTTGAGGGAATCATTGTTGGATCAAATAATGTTATGCCTTAGCCCTCAGGAACCAAATAACCCCATAATTTCCACAGACATTGCAATAATGGGGATGTTTCTGTTTTCCATTATAGCCTGAGTGACCTAAGCAGAGCCCAGCCCATAACAGGGACCCAAATGTGTTACCTTAGTCTTGAGAGCTTAGATCCCAGAAACTGGAGAGACATCTATTTTCTATAGGTCAATGGTTGAGGTCATATTTCTGACTATAATTGAGAAATTTGGAGAGAGTCACATCTCCTTCCACTAATTGAGGATAGTCTCAAAGAAAGGCAGTTGTAGACTGAGTTAGTTTTATTAAATTATCTATCCAGATCTCAGTCTCTTCATCCTCAAAAAAAGACACAAGATAACTTGAGAATCCATTCACCTCAGACGCTGTGACATCAAATAAAAAGTTCTTTACATATAAGCTCAGAAAATCTTCAAACTGAAGACTGCCAAGGTCAACTGACTCTTTCCCCGGCCTCCATGCTGCTGCCTGTCTATAAATCTACCCCTCTGTCCAGCTGGCAACCAAGACCATGCCCTGTGCCCCTGCTAGGCCCATCCCACCATTCCTCTCTGGACTCATGCCCACAACACAACTGATAGCAAAATGCAGCTCAAAAATGCCAAATTTGAGAAACTTATTTCTCACTAACAACATTTGGCCCACAGGCAAGGCAATTAAGGGTGTTCATCCATTTCCCAGCCCCTTCAGTGTCCTGGGAGCAGGAAGGTGGCAAAGCTGCCATGCTCAAAAGCAGCCTCCCTGTTTCCACTTCAGAGCCCATTTGGCACTACTTGAAATGCCCTGGCTGTCTGTTATTAAAGATTATTATGAAGCAGTTTGACACAACATGTAGCTCTGCTGGGCATGCTGCACTGCTTACACAGAATGGGAAACATGCTGCTTACCACTGAATGGAAACTCTCCACCAGCCTCAAGCTGAGTGTGACAAGCAGCTCCCTTGCCTCCCCAATGCCACTCAAGTGCACTGCTTCCCTCTCATCTTTTTGAACTATTTCCAATGGCCCTTGGTAAGTGCTATCTGATGTCCCACATGGAAGAATGTGCCCAACCCCTAAAAGCAGGGATCATAAGCCCAGGGCCATCCTGGGGCCAAGTGGTAGAGGGCTCAATAAATGTTATTTGGAAACAGCAGACTACAGAGTCTACCAAGTCTAGAATTTGGAGTGGGCATATTCAAGTATTGTTCTTTCTTCTCCATGGGATCAGTGCTGGCCATAATGACTCCTAGGAAAGAGGAAAAGTCAGTCTCTTGAGGAGTCCATGGATGCCTTAGAATTATCCTGTCAAGCAAAGTGTATTCACTCTCATGCTTTGCTAAGCCCTATCTTCATGTTTGTCTCAGATGCTAATGCTGCTGGTCTCAGGAGGTATACACTCTGCCCTTTCAGTCCTTTCAGAGGAACAGAGAAATAAATGCCAAGAGAACCATCACCACGCACTTCCTGCAGGGGATTCACCTTCCTACTACCCGCACTATGGGTCTCTGGCAGGTATATGATGGAGTACAAGGGAGGCAACACAGTCCTTTCCTGTGCAACTCCTCATTCTCAGAATCTTAGAGATGAATTCAATGAACTTTTTAAGTTTCCAGTGATAAGACTCAAAGTAAACAGTTCAGTGGAAAATTGGGTATTAGTTCTCAGTCAAAACACTGCATCTTCTTTTACCCTCGACTTCTCCAATGTCATATTCCCTCAATATCTCTCCCCACTAATTTCCCACCTCAATCCTTCATAAGGCACTCTCTTCTAGACTTGAGACTTTTTTTTCCTGTCTAGTATATTAATAGTTCCATGCATGGCTTATTTTCCCTGCCACTGCTGGTTAGAGAAGATATAGAATAATCTCCTAATCTGGGATGCAGTTTGCTTTGTTTTGATTTTTCTTCAATTGCTCCAAAATGTCTCGAGTAAATGAGTTACATCTTGTGTAACTCCGTCCCTCGACTGACCTAAGGAATTTGTTTCTGTGTTGGGCCTCTCATGTTTCTGCATGTCTGGCAGGCAGAGGCACTGACTGCCTTAGTTCTGAGTGATCTTCGAAAGAATGACTATATACTGAATTGTCTTGGAAGATAATATCCCCCTCTGTGGCAAAGACCAGGTTTGCTTATTTCCCATTATGAATGATCCAGATTCTCTAAACTCAGGTTTCCTTTCCTATATCACATTCACTGAATGTGCAATTGTCACTTGACTCTTTTCCATCGCTATTTGGGAATTGGGTCTCAGGAAACAAGTATAAAAATATTGATACCTGGGCTACTGATATTGTTGTGCAAGAAGGGCGTAACAGTGCAAGAGAGTGCAAATTTCTGAGCTAGGAGTCTTGTGCCTTTTTCTAATCACCACAAAACTGTGGCAAACTAAATTTGTTTTTTAAACTTCAGTTTTTTTATTGGATTTGCTGAGAAATCATGAAAGCAATTTAATGTATAGCTACATACTATATAAACACATATGTACATATGCAAATATATTTTATATGTACGTTTGTTATTTTACTTTATATAAATTATTTTTTGCAAACTAACTTTTTAATGTTCTAATTAAGGTAAAAATCTCAGAATCTTCATTCATTGTTCCTGATAATTCTTTGAATATAATTTTGACTGTATAATTTAAAAGCACATTTTTCCTCTTTCTAATAATATCAGGTTATTGAATCTATCATAGATGACAGTTTGCTCAACCAACACAACCAACCAGGTCCTGCCCCCAGGGTGATGAGAGAAAGGTAGTTCCTACACAACAAATTTATTTATTTAGTCCTACCTACCAAATTTCATGTTAAAATGCTGAGCAAAGGAAGGCATTCTATGCACGTTTTTATCTGACTTTGCCTGTAAACTGCATCCAGAGCACCAGAGAGCAGGTGGTAGGAAGAGAAAGAGGTCAAGATACAAGGCTCCAAATGTTCTCTGCTAGATAGAATCACAACCTGCCACTTCAGATATTGATGGCAGATATCTCCCATGCAGTGGCAATTCCTCACTGCATTCCTATTCTCTCCGTAAGCACCCCACAACTACTGCAAGAATGCCCACTGGATATGCCCAAGGCTTCAAGACCATTTCCAGAAGGCATCCCCCTTCTACCACCAGGCATTTTCATCTCTCCAGAGCTTCACCTCAAGAGCTTTCTGATAGGGCAGTTGAACTGCAAGAATAGAATACAGGACAGTGAACTCCCAATATATGGAAATGTCTTAGCAAAAGCAATGCCCCATCTTTCAGAAAAAGGCCCTGAAACCAGGACAAGACTAAGTTGAGATGCAGGAAACCCCAGAAGATGAAATGGGAGAACTCCTAAGTTTGCCAGATTAAAAAATGTCCCTAGGTCCTTTGTGTCCTGCTTCACTTTCTGAAGGCAACCACATTCGTTGCCATTTTCAAATGGTGAATACATTCTCTGAGGCTCTCTCATAGCCACCTCCAGCACTGGACTTCCCAAACTCATTCTGAGTACCTGACACGGTCCTGGAGGGTCAGAGCCAACTCAGTGGAATAGGAGAGGCATTAAAGCTAAAGTCAACACACAAGTACGCTGCATAGTGCAAGAAGGGCGTAACAGTGCAAGAGAGTGCAGAAGGAGTAGAGAATGAGTCTTATGAGGTAGGCAGAGAAATGAGGAAAGGATGCGCGAAGAATATAACATTTGAGCTGATCCTGAGCCAGGAGGAGTCCCAACCTAAGAGCATCCACCGAAATAAATGTGGGAGCTCAATTTCTACTTTCAGAAAACATTTTCATCCTCAGCATAAGTTGAGAGACTCACTGACCTGAGGCTGCCTACTCCTAGCAATCATTCATAATTCCATGCAGCAGCTGTCTTTTGAATGTCCACTTAGTGTCAGACACTGATCCTGACATTGGGATTTTTCTATGACTCATCAAGTGCATGGGGTCTCCGCTGCCATTGAGAAGATAGATAAAAAAGTAATACTTAAACCAGAATTTTGGACTGGAATAAGTTTGTGTAGGAAATAACTAAACAGGGGTATGTGTCTGAAGGTTTATTGGACAACCTCAGGAAAGGTCTGAGGATAGGGAATCTGAACATAGACTTGAATCAATGGAAGTCATGATGGATATTGTTGAATGAGTCCTGGTCAAAAAGCAAGCACACCAGGCCCAAGTCTGATGGTCTAAAAAGCAGTAAATGCACTGCCCATGCATGCAGCACATGTACATGTGCACACACGTCCGCATGCATGCCTGCATAACTCCTTACACAAACACCATCCTATAAGGCTGGAGCAGATGGGGGAGTGGTTGGAGATAAGGTCTGATAAGGACTGAAGAACTCCTTGACACCATCAGGAGATACAGTATAGATTTTTGCTGTGAACCAACAGCCATGGTTTCCCAGAAAACAGACTGTTTAAGTCTAGGCCAGCCCTGTACAAGCAAGAGGAAATCTTGAGCCCCATGGATTCTTTCCTTCCCTTCAAATCCATCCCAGAGCTAGAATGGTTGGCCCAGAATTCTCATACATAAGAATGGGAGCCAAAGGAAGATTCATACCTCTTATAGGGAAGCATTTTTCAAACTCTTCTAATCCCATGTTGTCATTCCACCATTCCCAGCCACACTACTCCCACCCCTTTAGGGCACTGATGTAGGTAAGGGCAAATGCTCCACTCAGTCTTCAGTGATCTGTAGGTTTGCTGAGTGGTCTCAAAGGGGCCAATCCATGGAAATGCAAGCAGAGGGGATCCTTGAAACAGCTTCATTGTTCCTCCAGGTAGGGTTCTCTCTTAGCACCTCTCTGTGTGCAGGTTCCTCTGGAACAGAATCCTTCCTCAACCATTCCAGTCACATTCTCTTCCTCTGTAAATGGGACCAGTGGGATATGTAGAAAATTTATCTGGTTTAACTAGAATTACCCTGAATAAATCATTTTTCTCATTTTGATTTACCTTTGAGAGGTCAGGCCCTGATGAGGCTGCGTGAATTGTGATTGACATTCCTGCCCCACCTGGGGTTTAATTAATTAAAGGGGCTGGAAGCTGGTGGCTGCCTGGGTAGCCAAGTGCTCATCCCAATTTGGAGCCAGTGGGCAGAGGAACAACCCAGCACAGGTGAATGTAATTGAGGCTTCTAGGAGCTACTACATTGTGGCTGGCACTGGATTTGGCAACCAAGCATCATTTCCTCATTAAGGAAGCAGGGAATGGAGCCCACTGAAGACTCCAACTGGAACTTTTGGTCCCCAGTCCTCAGTCTGTTGGCTCTTATAGTGAATACAGTACATGAATTTCCCCAACATTTCTTCCCTTTCCAGCTCCTTCTCCACAGCAGAAAGGGTTTCCTAAATAGCATAATTAATAACTGGAGGAAGGGAGTACTGCCGTAGGGAGAGTAGGAGGATGGGGACACCATAGAGTCTGCAGAATCATAGAACCTGACACTGCTATTCATTTCTAGCTCCCCCAATCCAGTGGTTCAGCCTCCTTTCCTGGGCCCTTTTATGCTGACTTTGTCCTAACTTCCTTTGGGGGGGCGTTCCCTGAACCAATGTAGGAAAAGGACTCTGGGAAACTTAGAAGTGATTAGGGGAGGGGAATGAGGTCAATGGCCTTGGAGGGGAATGAGGTTAATGGCCTTAAGTGTTTAGTGCAGGTTGGTAGCCAGTTTCACATATTTTATTTGGATAGCAGGATTTTACATTTGGGGAACATGATAAAAAATCAGAAGAGATCATATAGAAATTCAGATTTCTGGCTTCACTGGGAAAATCAGAAAATGACCACATTGAGTCCACATTCCCTCGTGGTGACAGGGATCAGATTAAACAGGGTGCCTTGGCTCATCCAGCCTATAGTCTACTCTTCTTTTTTTACCTCACTAGCCCGGCCCCTGTGAACATGTGAGTCCACCTCACCTTCTAGACCCTGAGGCTCTGCCTGAAAGGCATTCAGAGTGCTTGGGAATCCAAGGACATAGTTTGGTACCTGCTCAGAGACGCAAGAAGAAGGAGCCACTTTCATACAGTCAGGGAAATAGAATTTTTGCTGGATTTCTATAGGAAGGCTGAGGAAATAGAGGAGGAATTCCAGGCAGAGGGAATGATAGGGCCAAAGCAAAGAGGTGGAAAAGGCTGTCATGAAAGCTGACAAAGTGGATGTTAAATCCTGGTAAAAGAGGCTCCCAACCCTCTTTCTTCTACATATTTCAATACACAATAGAAATCCTCTATTTGACAATTCAAGCACCCTGAATTGGAGTCTGAACCAGAAACAGCATCAAATCACCACACAGAAAAGGATTCCCTTTTCTGCCCCAAGAACCCTGGATTCTGTCATGGGGTCAACCTCTAAAAGAAAGAGGGAATACCATTTGCCCTTAACAATGCTAAAATTTGGTAACAGATATGGACAGTAGTCACAAGTCATACTGCAGAAACATTCAACTTCATACTCTTTTTAGGTCAGTAATGCATATGTCTTAAAGGGAATAAAAAAGAGCAGTTCTGTGCCCCCACAGAACTGGCACAGTTCTGTGCCAAACCAGACTCAGATGCCCATTGAAATCTTGGTTTCCTCCTCCTCCTTCCTTGTTCTCATGTCTACTGTTAGAACACCCCACCTCTGCCAGGAAGTCCCAGCCAATGATCAACCAGCAAGCTCATGGCCCTGACACACACACTTGTACCCCTGCAATCCTCAAAAGCCTTGTGCATTATTTAGCACAGTCCCCAAAGTCATGCCCTGGACCTGTATGGCCTCCATAGCGTTTCCAAAACAACATATTTTGAAACTGAATTACAAGAGCAGAAGACTTGGGAAAATTGGTGCTTTAAAACAACGCCACTGAGATAAAATTTAATGGTGGAAGAAATACAGTATTTTGAAAACATGAAAATAAACATTCTGCAGAGCCTGGATATGAAGTCGTGCAGTGCTGCTTATGAAAGCTGCTCTGTCGCAGAAGAAGTCTAATAATTTTTAATAGTCCCGTAAATCTCCCTTATGAGATGCAGCTACTGTAAACACTTCTCCATATTTTTTCAAGTATTTATGTAGTGCTGTTAGAAGTTATTAAACGCGAATGATTTTCATTGATAACTCTCATTCTGAAGGAGTTGTCAACTGACTCAATGGAGATGGTAAGAGGAAAAATGTCCCCTACAGGGTTAGGTGCATGAGGCGCTGCTGGACTGTTCCCCGTGAACTGAACATGGTCTGGGACCTTTCTGAATTCACTTACTATATTATTAATCAGCTTTTCATTACTACAATGAAATATTTGGCACAGGCTACTTAGGAAGTAAAGAGAGGTTTATTTAGCTCACACTCTGGAGGTTTAGCATATAAACAGCGTTATGCAGGATCAGGCTCTGTCTTCAGTCACATGGTAGATGATGGATGGAGGAGTATGTCCAGAGAATGAAAGCAATCACATCTCAAACTGGAGCAGAGAGAAAGAGAACAGGAGGGCCACACTTTCTCCTTTTATAGCAATCCTCCTTCTAGAATTCAAGGGGTCACATTAGGACTACCAAGATGTCACACACAAGCTACCACCCAAGACCATGTTCCCAAAGATCTAAGGATCTCCCACCAGGCCTCATGTCCTAAAAGTTTCACCACCTCCAAATTTCACCACTCTGGAAACCAAGCCTTTAATATATGGACCAGTGGGAGACACTCCACATCTAATCCAGAGCACCTGGTGACTGACTAATGGCAGACTCTTTGATTCCTTGAGTTTTCATCTTCCTGAATATAAAATGAGAATTGATTGCTCATGCTATTTACTTATATACTTATATTTTAGCATGTATTAGCACCTCCTATATGGTGCCAGGCACTGTACAAATTGCCAAACTAGAAAACCCTCACTTAAAACCTGGAAAGAAGGGCTGGAGCGGTGGCTCCGCAGTTACTGTGCTTGCCTTGGGTGCGCAAGTACTTGCCTTGTGTGCGCAAGTACACAAGTTCAAACCCCAGCACCACAAACACAACAAAGTGTCAGAGGAATGAAAGTCACATGTAAAACTAAATAAAAATTGCTTCTCTTTCTCTCTTTCTCTCACTGTCCTCTCTTTCCTTAAAAAAAAAAAGGTGGAAAGAAGAAATAAACTACAGAGGAAACACAAAATATCAGGTAGCAAAACAGGAAAACCAAATAGGAAGGAGTAGAGAGCAGTCCTGTGTGGAGCAGAAGGTCAGTAAGATCAGACCTGAAAATGCCCTTTGCATTTAGCAACAATGAAAGTCACTGGTGACATTAGTGAGTCATTCACCACCTTCTTCCTTGGTCTCTTGGGAACTGAAAAGATATGGCTATCCACATTGCTCAGATTTTATAAAGATGATACAGGTAGCAGCTTGCAGCAGGATTCACAATGAATTGAGCCCAGGGCAATGGGGACTAATTGCTGTCCTGAGTATATATATGTTGGTACAATGTCCATGGAGGGCAATTTGTCTATATCTTTCAAAATTATAAATGAATGTACCATGTGTCTCATGCTTTCCACTTCTAGGAACCATGACAAATGCACAAGGTTATTCACTGAAGCACTGCTTATAATAGCGACAGATTGGAAACAGTGAAAATGCCCATCATCTTGGTGTATTATAACCATAGTGAGAAATACAGACACCCATTATGTACTGCCAGGGAACAGTTACCAAGATACAATGAGTAAGGAAAGGTACAAAGAGTAGGCTCATAGTAGTAGATTATAAGACCTGTTTCACAAAAGGAGGTTATAGACACCAATTTGTGTGTGAATCTATTTTCTCTGCAAGGGCACTTGAAACACGGGACATTGATTACTTCCTGGGACAGAAACTAGGGGCAGGTTACAGGAGAATGAAGAAAATTTTCACTATATTTATTACGTGTCAACCTTTTGAATTTCAAACTATTGAAAAGGAAACTGTGGTGGGAAAATAAAAATAAAACAGGTACAGTAACTATGGGAAAGAAAGTGAGCAGACTCTTTTAAGGCCTATACCTGTCACTTCGTAGTCTTTAAAAACCACTTAAGTATGTTGACCTTTTGATACTGTTATTTGTTTTAAGTCAATGAAATTTTAAGTAATGTGGTATATTATTTAAAGTTTAGCTTGGGAGGGGGCTGGAGCGGTGGCTCGGTGGTTACGGTACTTGCCCGGCATGCGCAAGTACACGGCTTCAAACCCCAGCACCCACAAACACAACTAAGTATTAAAGCAACAAATATGTGAAAAACTCAATAAAAATTGATTTTCTCTCTCTCTCCCTCTCTCTCTCTCTCTCTCTTCGTCCTTCTTTCTTTTTTTAAAAAAAGTTTAGCTTGGGAGACTATTTAACAATGTCAAAGATACTACTGGGAATGTGGCTCAGTTGGTTAAGCACCCTGGGTTCAATTCCCAGTCCAAAAAGAAAAAGATATATTTAGAGATAATATCTCATTCCTAGAGTTTTTTAATTCCCAGGAACTAAATTCAATTTCTGAAATTTGTGCAAAGTTCACTGGCCCTAGAACCAAGGATGTGTTCAAGTCTTAGTTTTATCAATAATATATTGGGTGGTCTTAGGCAAGCTGCTTTCTCTCACTTCACTTTAGTTTCATAGTCTATGAAATATACAAGATTGGTAATCCCTGCTTAAACTGTCTCCCCTAAACTTAAGGAACAAACAGACAGTGAATGTGCTTGTGCTTGCCAAACTACAAAGGCACCTACAAACGTAATAAGGCTGGTATTTTTATATCATTGCTGCTTGATACTTGAAGATATTTTAGAATGGATACATACATACATACATATACTTTACCAGCTGACAACATCCAGATTTTATTAAAGGTCAAGAACTATGGTTTTCCAAACTTCAACCCTTGCTACATGCCTAGGAGAAAGCAGATGACTATCTCAGCTAGGCCAGAGCTCCAACACAGAAAGGTGGCCTTGTTAATTTCCTTAGGAACCCATCAAGAAAGAGGTTGAAGGAGTAGCAGGTGCAGATCAATCCACAGCCTCCCTTGGCAGGGCTGTCAAGACAGTGTAGTACAACAGCTGGCCAAGCTCTCCCCTAGATCCATACAGCTTTCAGCAAGTGATCAAGTCTGTAAAGTATGACCTTTATAATATCATAAAAGTAGCTTTGTTCATTCATTTCATTTTCTATAGAGGTACCATTAATGATTTATTGATTTTTCTTTTTAGATAAAAATCATAAAATTCTTTGTAAGACAGAGATTAGAGTCCTTGCATCTAAACCTCAGCAACTTTCACTTTCCTATATAAAAATAGGGAAAGACTATATTCACACTGGAAACTCAAGTGGAAAAAGAGCCCCAAGGTAGAAACACTGTGGATTTTTGCTGGTCCAAGAGCAGGAGGAAGCATACTAAAGAAAGGACCTGCCTGAGACTTCATTTGCCTGGGTGGCAAATGGAGATCTCAGTGAACTACACTAGGGCATCTGAATTGAAGGGTGAAGGGGTGCTGGCAGTGGGAGGTAGAGGGGCTGCCAGAGGGTCCACAATGGAATCTCATGAGAGTCATTTATGCAAAGTGGCCCCAAACTATACCCAATCAGGATCCAATGCCAGTTATTTCCCTATTCTCACCAGTGGAATAAGAAAAGTTCTAGATCCCTGTATCCTTTCATGTTATCTCATCCCCCATTTGATGAAAGAAGATTTTTTTTGGCAGAAAATATCTTTTTGCAGATATTTCACTGTGATGGAGGTGAAGATATAAGGAAGCAGAAATCTGAGGTGGATCTGGGAGGCAGAAGAAAACCCAGGATGAACAAAGACTAAGAGAAGGAGATATTTGGGTCATGCATGGAAAGGGAAACTGGCAGTGACCAAAAAGGGTAGCTTGAATAATCTCTTGACTCTTGATTCTAAGTGTGTTTCTTATTCCCTAATGAGCATGAGAGAACAAACTTTCTCTTGAGAAAACAACCTTTCATCCCTCTCCCTGGTCCCTGATAGAATAAATGCATAACTCTGGAGGTAAGAATCTGAAATGCTGGCTAATCATAGGATGATATGCTATTTTTAATTTGTACTTCCATTTTAAATTTCTTAATGTAGGGGTTGGAGCAGTGGCTCAGCGGTTTAGGCACTTGCCTGGCAAGCAAGAGGACCCAGGTTCAAACCCCAGCACCATGTACACAACTAAGTGTTGGAGCAACTAAAGCCATGTGAAAAACTAAATAAAGTTGTTTCTCTCTTTCTCTGTCTCTTACTGTCCCTCTCTCTTTAAAAAATTAAAGTAAAAAAAAATTCTTAATGTATTTGCCTATAAATTTAATATCAGTGAAAATGTTTAAGGATTAAAACAAACCAAAAAAATCTTTGTGTGATTGCTCTTTTCAGATCAAAATCTGAGGTCACTCCAAACCCCCATATATTTAACTATTTGATATTTGATAAAGGGGGCAAAAGCATAGTGTGGAAGAAAGATAGTCTGTTCAACAAATGGTGTTGATCAAATTGGATAGCCATGTGTAGAAAACTGAAGCTGGATCCTTATCTTTCACTCTGCACAAAATTAAATCAAAATGGGTCAAAGACCTGGATATTAAGCCAACAACTTTAAACTTACTAGAAAAAGAAGTAGAGTCAACACTATAGGACATAGGAGTCGGCAGCTACTTCCTTAACAAAACTCCCATGGCTCAAGCAGTAAAGTCAAGAATAAATGAATGGGATACAATTAAACTAAAAAGTTTTTGCATAGTTAAAGATCTAATCAAGAACATCAAGAGAGAACCTACAGAATGGGAGAAAACCTTTGCCTGCTACACCTCGGACAGAGGGCTAATATCCAGAATATATAAAGAACTAAAGAAAATAAACACCAAAATCACAAATAATCCAATCAATAAATGGGCTACGGATCCTAAAAGAAACTTCTCACCAGAGGAAGTCCAGAAAGCCCATAAATATATGAGAAATTGGTCTACATCATTAGCTATAAGGGAAATGCAAATCAAAACTTCAATGAGATACCACCTCACTCCTGTTAGAGTGGCAAAAATGAAAAATTCTAACAACAACAAATGCTGGAGGGGCTGTGGGAAAAGAGGAACACTGTTACACTGCTGGTGGGACTGCAAATTGGTTCTGCCACTATGGAAAGCAGTGTGGAGAATCCTCAAAAAATTAAGGATGGAACCACCTTATGACCCAGCTATCACTCTTGGGTATTTTCCCAAAAGAGTTAGAATCAGCATATTATAGTGATGTGGCTTCACCAATGTTTATAGCAGCTCAATTTACTATAGCTAGACTATGGAACCAACCCAGATGCCCCTCACTCGACGAGTGAATACAAAAACTTTGGTACATATATACAATGGAATACTACTCGGCCATTAGAGAAGGCAATATTATGGCTTTTGATATCAAATGGATGGAGATTGAAAGAATTATGCTAAGTGAAGTATCCCAATCTCAGAGACTCAAGGGCCAAATGGTATCTCTCATCTGTGGAAGCTAGAATACATCAGGAAGCAGTAGGTTAGACGGCTAACCTAACAATAACTTCAAATTGTATGATTCTCAGCGCAAAAGGGAGATGACTCCCTAGGATACTTGGAGGCGTAGGGAGGGGGATAGTGGGCAGGGTGTAGGAAGAACTCCTGGGAGATTGGAGGGTGGGAATTTGGGGGAACCATCTCAGAAGGAGATCTCTGCTGTCCATGAGATATCCATTTATCTCAGGAGTTCTTTGGGGGAAACAGCAACAGGGGGAACCCAAACTGGGCATCCATGACATGGCATTAGCCCTGGATAACTAAGAATATATACATTCATTCCTGAATGTTTGGTAATGTTTCCCTCTCAATTGTATCTCTATATCCATCTAATAAAAAATAAATAAAAAAATCTGAAGTTACTCAATGGACATAGAGAAGCCCACTGATCTGGTGGTGCCCACCAGTCTTCCTTTCTTATCACATACCTCCAACACCATACCCCTCCCTGCGTTCCTCTCCAGCATGATCCCCAACACCCTTAAACCCTATGCCCCTACAGCATCCTTCCTGCAAACCCAGATGTCATATCCTTGAAGGATATTGCTTATCCCTGCTCCAACTGGTGGAATTCATCTCTTCTGCCAGTCTGGTGCTCATCATTCGGGATCTTTATCACTTTGTGACCATTGCTTTTATTAGCCTGTGAGCAGAGTGAATTCACCACTATTCTATGCACAGTGTGTAGCTCAGGATCCAGTTCCAAGTGTGTGGATGAGGGCAGTGTTTCAAAAGAGTTTCAGGTTGATTTTCCACACAGTTGGGTAGCATGACAACCAGGGAAAGGGTGTGCCAAGAACAGATAAGTATCTCATCTGGCCAGCTCATTTGATCTTGGATACAACTCTGCAGTTTAGATTCTCCTGCTATCTCCATCTTACAGGGCTGATAGGAGACACAGAGAGCCTCCCTCTAAGAGGGGATGGAGCTGAAATAGCCTAGGAGATAGTGGAGGTGGGGTGCAAACCCTGCAGCCTGCCTCTGGAACTATGTGTTCAGCCACCGTAAGCAAAGCTCTTCTATACATTTGTACCACTCTAAGCAGGTTTACAAAGAAAAGGTTTAAAATGAAAAGGAAAGATTATAATAAAAAAGAATGATTTGCTTTACCTAAGTACTAGGCTTAAATTAGGTTTGACTACTGGATTCCTTTGGATAAAGAGTTCAAATGCTACTAAGATAAGATTCATTTTCACATGGTGTTTCTAGGACCTTCAGTCCCCCCCTCCATCTCCCCCTTCACTCACTTTCCCTTTCCCCTTGTTTAACCTCCATTCCATTCTCCTCTCTCTTCTCTCCCTCTTCCTTCTTTCTGATTCAGTCTGTCTCTTTTTTCTCTTTTCTCCTCCTTACCTTCCTCCTCCTGGTGCTCTTCCATCTTCTCTCTCTCTCTCTCTCCCAGGATCACAAGACTATTCTGCATTCTCCCCTAACTTCTCTAATGCCCAGAGCTTACAGATGGTTCCCAGCTACCTCCAACCCAGAGTGGTGGTCTCAGCATGGGGCCTTCACTCACCCTGTAACATCAACTGACCCCACTACTACATTCCTTCCCCATCTCTACTGTCTGGCTGAGAATCTTTTTAAGAGGAAAGATTTGGGAAAAGGGGATTCAGACTCTCATTAACTTACAGGAAAAGGGAGGTAAAAGACAGAAAGATCTTACAAGGGAGCCCAGGCCTAAGATAAGTGGATCCCTCTAGGTAAGCTCCACCCACAGGCCCTAGGACAGTGCTAGGAGGGCAAGGAATGGTAGGGGCAAGTATTAAGAAGATGGGAAGGGGACTGGAGCAGTGCTTGGTATGCACAAGGACGCGGGTTCAAATCCCAGCACCACATACACAACAAAAGTGTCGCAATGTTTGCTACTGTTTTGATAATGTTTCCCGCTCATCTGTATCCTGTATCGCTATATACTTCTAATAAATTTGAAAAAAAAAGTTGATGTTGGAAATAAGAAATATCTGTTATAAAATTCATCAAGATGCTAATTTGTGAGGACAAATATGTTCTATAAATATTGACAATGTCTAAGTACTTGTAAATTTATGAAAACCATATAAAAATAAATAAATACATTTTAATAAAAAAAGTGTTGCAATGAAAGCCACATGAAAAAACTAAATAAAATTTATTCTATATTTGTCTGTCTCTCACTGTCCCTCTCCCTTTCTTTCTCTCTTTCTAGATTAAAAAAAAAGAAGACGGGCAGGTATATGAGTGGGGACATTGTTAGGAGGCAGGATTGTGAGGGGTAGTTTCAGGTTGGATTGCCAACGGAGCAAGAGATAATTTATATGGCAGGAAGCTCTAGAGGAACAAAGGAAGGGAATGTGCAGGGCAGCCTTAGATATTCTGTCTTCCCCTTTAGGGCCAGTGAGCTACAGCTGTAGCCACTTGGCTCTCTTGAGCCCCAACTCCTAGGTCTCCAAGAGTCTCAATTCATATAGCAACAAGGTGAACACCACCATTATCTGACAACTGAAGCACTGTGTAGGAAAATGACCACATATTTCTGTTCTGAGGTAAATAAAGCAGTGAGACCCTCGTTATTTAACTATACAAGAGCCATAGAAGTGGTTCATTGCCTGCTGTTGCCCCTAGGTGGGAGGCCAGAAGAGCCAACACTGTGCTTCCATCCTCTCAGCTGTACTCAGGCCCTCTGTGAACACACTCAAGACCTAACACAGTCTTGCCCACTTCTATAAGAGAAGGGGTGCATGGTAACGCTGAGGCTCCATATGGGCCTAACAGTGGGAGTCGGTGTTTTCAGGTCTATCCTGGAACAACCAGCCCCTGGTCTCATGTGTCACTACTGGTCTCCTCTCTACCATTTATTCCTAGGAGCTCCACCTGAAGGAGGGATGGGTTTTGTTTATTTGTTGTTTGTTTGTCTGTTTGTTTTTGTTTTATTAAGAAATTTAGTTATTGTACAATAAAAAATGCATCCAACAAAACAATATGGTATGTATATATTCTTAAATAAGATTTTTCCCCTAGATCCCACCCTATTCTCCTACCCTTACCTCTCCCCCTTCCCTCATCCCCTCCTTCCTGATACATCTCTATGAATGCCCTAGGTTATGTGTTACTACGCCTTTGCTGGGGAGGGATGGGATTTTTAGGAGCAGTTCCATTCCTTTCCTTTTATTATGATATCTTGGAGAAATGTGTGAAATGTTCTCAGTTACTTTTAGGGTGAGAAGGGAGACATTATTAGTCATAGAGAGGTCAAGGTCCAGAGATGCTAAGTATCCTCCAGGATACAGGATGGTCCCATCCAAGGAAGGATTTTCTCACTCCAAATTCTAGTGGGAAAAAAGAGAAAGGTCAGCAGCACGTAGACTAGCTTTGCCCCCTATCCCATCCTTCTACTGGGGAAGACTCAGCCCCTTTCTCCTTAGTGCTTGGAATTTTAAGAAACTTTGTACCCATGTCTCATTCATTACAGATCATCCACATGGCTGAGGGATTTCTCCCATTTTTCCAGATCCCCAATTAAAGAATTTCCAGGTCTCATGTTGGGGGACTTTCTCCATAGCCCATAAACCTCCCTCAGATCTTGCCCTGTGTGTATTAGAGATAAGAGACCCTGTCGACCAGAAGAGGAGCTGAGGCATAGGGTCTGTCTTCCCCTCATGAGAGAGTTTGGGCACCACTAGTAAATGGGAATCTGAGGTGGCTGTTCCCATTATTGAGTCCTTGGTCCCAACTTAAACCAAGGAAGGCCAGGGCCAACCCAGTTCTCTAATTCCTGACATCCTGATATAAAGTCTTAATCTGTTCCTTCATCTGTGGAGCCTAAGTGCATTGTTTCTGGATACTTGTACAAGCCTTCTCTCTTGCGTTAAGTTCTGAGATGCATTTAGACAGCAGCATCTCAACCTTCCAAGTATATGTTTGTGGACTCACTAGCTTCTGAGCACAGTTTAAAAAAATTACTCAGCACGAAGGGGACCTTAGAGGTCCTGGATTTAACCTACTTCCCTTTGAGTAAAATTAGGGGTATCCTTTAGAAAGAGGGTCCCCATATCTGCCAAGAGAAGGGAGTGATTGTTTGTAACCCAGGGTACTATGGAGGCCACATCAAAAGTTTTGTTAACCTTGTGCTATAGAGAGTAGAGATTCCCAGGACAATCCTAGGATGCTTGGCCAAGACTTCCTGATTAAACCTCAATCCCCTGGGGTCTTCTCCTGTCTCTCCCAACAAGAAGCAGTTCCTCTTATAATTGCCATTGACTGAGTATCAGTAGAGTATGAGAAGACAGGACAATACAATAAATTCCCAATTTGGGCTCTGACCCTGGGAGCAGCTGAGGCCCTTCTCTGCATCTTTACAACAAATATTCCCCAAGTCTCTGATGCATATAGGTCCCATACTAGGGAACAGGATGACAGAATACTAGCTGCTGAGAAAACATGACCTTCAGTCTTATGGAAAGAGAACTATGACCAAAAACTTAAACAAGGAATACAACATAACAAGCACTTCAACAGCACTAAATGGTGAGGAACAGATTGTCTTATAGATATTAACACATTAATACTCTCAGAAACCTGTGAATGATATCAGCAAGATGGCAGAGTAGGAGGTCCCAACCCTCATACCTTCTCAAAAACAATGCTTTAACAACTACCTATGTAGCAAAGTATCTCTTGGATAGATCTGAAGTACAATTAAGTTGAAGCAATATAGTGATGCACAGAAACCAAAGATGACTGCATAGAAAAGTGTAGAAAAAACTAACTATATCAACCTATCCTCCAGCTCAATGCCCAGATAATTCTGCCCAAATATGACTTCTCATTATGGGGGGAAAGAATAGCAGAAGAACTTCTACAACTTTTCCTGCCAGGGACCCCCCCCACACACAAACACATACATGGTTTTTACTGATGCAAAGCCTACCTGAAAGAGTTGTACAATGCAAACCTGCTATACCACCCCTGATGCAGCTGCCACACCCCTCTTCTCCAGCCCTGACACTTCTACATGCATGCTCCTGCCCCAGAGTAGGCAGTGCCACAAGGCATCCAAAACCCAGAACCTATAGGTATGCTCCCCTGAACCTAGAACCGCATACATGACCATACTACCCAGTGCTCCTGTGCCTCCACCATATCCAGCTCCCCCACGTGACCACTTTACATCCCACCCAGCCAACATACGATTCTCATTCACAACAAAGGTCTTTCTCCATTGATGCTGGTATGTAAAATCTAGAAGAGTTGACTATTCACTTAAATGCACAGAAACCAATGTAAAGCTTATAAGAAACAAAAAATTGAGATAACATAATATTGATGAAGGATACAATTAATTTCTAGTAACCAACCCCAAAGAAATGCGGACTACCTGACAAAGAATTCAAAACAGTTGTTTAAAAAAATTCACCAACTAAAAAGATCATAGGCAACTCAATGAAATTGGGAAAATAAAGTGGGCATTCAGCAAAGAGATAGAAATCATTGGGGAAAAAAAGAACCAAAGAGAAATTATGAAACTGAAGAATACCATAAATGACATTAAAATGCAATAGTAAGATTCAACATCAAAATTAATCAAGCAGTGGAAAGAAACTATGAATATGAAGGTCATTTGAAATATGTGATAAGAGGAGAAAAAATAATTTAAAAGAATGAAGAAAGCCTATCAGATATATAGGAAACTTGATATCTCAAAGGAACAGAGAAAGAAAAAGGGACAGAAAACTTATTTTTAAAAATAATGACAGAAATCTTCCCAAATGTTGAGAGGGAAACAAATATCCAGATACAAGAACACAAAGAATTCCAAATGGAGAATATATAAAGAGATCTTCACTGAGATATATTATGGTCAAGTTTTCAAAAATCACAATTTTATAGCAGCAAGAGAAGCAACTCATCATATACAGGAGAACTCAACTGAGAACAGAAACAAACTTTTGAGCAGAAACCTTGCAGGCCAGGAAAGAGTGACACAATATAGTCAAAGTACTGAAAGAAAAAAACCAACCTTCCAATCAAGTACTACATTGGAGGGACTGGAATGGTGGCTTGGCAGTTATGGCGCTTGCGGCATTTGCCCAGCACACATGACTACGATGGATTCAAATCCCAGCACCACATACACAACTAAGTGTCAGAGCAATGAAAGCCACATGAAAAACTAAAATTAAATAAAAAATTGATTCTCACTCTCTCTCTCCTACTGTCTCTCTCTCTTTTAAAAAAAAATTTTTTTTTTAAAATACTATACCGGAGCTATCCTGAAGAATATCGTGATAAGTGAAATAAGCCAGACATAGAAAGATAAGTATCACATTTTCTGTCATATGTAGAAACTAAAAAGAGAAAAGAAAGATGACCTGAAAGAATAGGGACAACTGGGGACTGGACTGGACAAGGGATCAGAGAGAAGAGAAGAGTATAGAGAGGGAAAAGAGGATAAAAGCATGTATAGACATGATCAATGTACAACATACACACATATGAAAATATCACAGTAAATAATATTGATATGTACAATTATAATTTATAATAATTATAATTTTAAAAGAAAAAAGAATACTATACACAAGTTACCCAATTTCAGATAGGATTGTGTCCTAATAAACACATTGCAAGTTGAAAATAATATAAGACAATGCATTTAATAAACAGAGCCTACCAAACATCATAACTTTGTAACAGTACACTGTAGAATGTCTGTTGTTTATTCTTGTTATCAAATGGCTGACAAGGAGCTGCAGCTCACTTCCACTGTCCAGCATCTTGAGAGAGTATCATACTACATGCCTTTAACCAGGGAAAATATTAAATTTTAAAATTCAAACCCTTATAATTTTGGGAGAACTTGTGCCTGGAAAAAACCATTCTTTAAATCAAAAGGAGATATAATTTCTTTCGTAGACAAACAAGAACAGTGAATTTATCACCAGTAAAACTGCTTTACAAGAAATATTTAAGGGAGTTGCTATGGTTTTGATATTAGGTATCCCCTAAAAACTCACATGTGAGACAATGCAAGAAGGTTTAGAGGTGAACTTAGTGGGTTATGGAAGCCTTACCCCAGTCAGCATATTAATCCTCTGATAGGCAGGTAGGGTGTGGCTGGAGGTCATTAGGGGCATGCTTTGGGTTATATATTTTTTATCTGGTGAGTGCAGTCTCTCTGCTTCATAATCATCACGTTCCCAGCTGCTTTCCCTTGCCACATGCTTATGCCATGATGTTCTGACTCATATTAGGCCCCAAGGAATGGAGTTGGCCAGTCCTATGGATTGAGAACTCTGAAACTACAAGGCCCAAAATAAACTTTTCCTCCTTAAAATTATTCTTGTCAGATCTTATGGTCACAGAAGCAAACTGAAATGAAAGTTGCTAAATGCAACACAAAAGCTTATGAAATTATAAATCTTACCCTATAAAATTTAATGGTAAACATATAGACAAATAAAGAATAATGTAGTATCATAATGGTGGGATTTAAATTAGTTTTAACCCTAATATAAAGTTGAAAAGATAAAAATTTATTAGTGGATACACTAATAAATGTAGGGATGGGGATAAAGATTATAGTTATTGTCTGCAATTGAAGGTAAATCATTATCAACTTAAAATAGGTATTTATAAAAGCAAAAAAATGTACAATAGATACACCAAAGGTAAAAAGGAAAGAATCAAAGCACAATAATATAAAATAATCAAAAAATAAATTAGGAAATTGGTCCCATTCACAATATCCTCAAGTAAAATAAAATATTTGGGAACTAATCTAACAAGGGAAGTGAAAGACCTCTACAATGAAAATTATCGAACATTGAAGAAAGAAATTGAAGAAGACCTGAAAAGATGGAAAGATGTTCCATGTTCTTGGTTAGGCAGATTTAATATAATTAAAATGCCATTCTGCCAAAAGTGCTGTACATTTTCAGTGCAATCCCCATCAAGACACCAATTTAATTCTTTACAGATATAGAAAACGCAATTCTCAAATTCTTTGGGAATAACAAGAAACCCAGAATAGCCAAACATTACTTAGCAAGAAAGTCAAAACAGGAGGTTTTGCAATACCAGATCTAAAATTATAATATAGAGCTGTAGTAACAAAAACAGAATGGTAATTGGTATCATAATAGGCATGAAGACCAATGGAATAGAACTGATGACACTGAGACAAACCCACAAATATTTAAACATCTGATATTTGTAAAAGGAGATCAAAATATAACATGAAGGAAAGACCATTCAACGAATGGTGCTGGACAAACTGGACAGCCACTTGCAAAAAGTGGAAATTTGATCCTTACCTCTCGAATCTTGCACAAAAATTAAGTAGAAATAGATCAAGGAACTAGGAATTAAATCAGCTACCATACAACTGCTAGAAGAAAAATTAGGACCAACACTCCAGCAATGAGAGTAAGCAACAATTTTCTCAACAAGACACCCAAGGCAAAAGAATTAAAGTTAAGAGTTAAAGAGTGGGATGCCATTAAAGTAAAAAGCTTTTGCTCAGCCAAGGAAATGGTCAAAGCTATCAAGAGAGAACCAACAGATAATCATGACCTGTGATTCCTCTGTCAGGGAACTAATATCCAAAGTTTACAAAGAACTCAAAAAACTTAATATCAAAAACATAAACAATCCAATCAATAAATGATACAGAGAGCTAAACAGAAACTTCTCAACAGAAGGAACTGAGCAAGCCAATGAATAATAAGTGTTCTAAATCATTAGTAATCAGAGAAATGCAAATCAAAACTACATTAAGGTTTCACCTCCCTCCAGTCAGATTGGCAAAGATGAAGAATATAAACAATTACAAATGTGGGATGGGTTGTGGGGAGATAGGAATTCTAGCACCCTGTTGATGGAACTGCAGACTGGCATAGCCACTCTGGAAAGCAATATGGAGACTCCTCAAAAAATTAGGGATGGATCCACTGTACAACCCAGCTATCCCTCTCCTGGATATTTTTCCAGAAGAAAATCAACACATTACCATGACACAGCAAAATCAATGTTCATAGCAGCTCAATTTATAATACCTAAATTATGGAATCTACCCAGATGCCCCTCATTGAATGAATGGATCCAAAAACTGTGATATATGCATATACAATGGAGTTCTTCTACTCAGCTATGAGAAACAATGATATTATGACATTTGAAGGTAAATGGATGGCAGTGGAAGAAATTAAGCACAGCAAAATCAGCCAAACCCAGAGACTCAAGGGTCAAATATTTTACCTCATTTGTGGAGGCTAGGGCAAAATCCAGACTCGGGTGAAAGGTCTAGCTCATGTACTAGACCTACCAAAGTCAAATCTATGGTTCCCATAGATTATGTAGGGGGCAGGGGAGAGAAAAGGAGAGAGGGAGAGAAGGAGGGATGATAGGGAGGAATCAAGGGGGGAATCAATAATGTAGCTTATTCTTTTCTCCCCAAGTTTCCAAATAATACTTATGCAATCATTTAATTCTGGAAAATGAACAATCATAAAATGCACAATCATCTGTTATGGGGGAAATATAGAAGAGTCAAAATACTGGGGTGTGGATGATGTGGGGGTGATTCTGGATTAGGATCCAGGGCATATCATATTGTTACTACATACACATTTATAAGTGTACAACAACGCAACTGCTCAATAAAATTTAAAGAAAAAAAAAACACAATGTGCAGGGTGGAGCAGTGGCTCAGGGGTACAGCACTTGCCTGGCATGCATGAGGACCTGGGTTCAATCCCTAGCAGCACATACACAAATAAGTGTTCAAAAACCAGATGAAAAAATAAATAAAATTGATTTTTTAAAAAAAGAAAACAAAACAAAAGAGGAAGAATAAATAGAAAATAGCAAAGTGGCAATAATAAGTCCTCATCTATCAACATGATAAACTACATTAACAGAATGAAAGCTAAAACCACAATTATCTCAATAGTTTCAGTAAAAGCATTGACGAAACTCAGTGTGCATCTGTGAAAAAAACTCTCAACAAAATAGATATAAATTTATCTCAACACAAAGGCAATATATGAGAAACCCACAGTTAATATCAAATCAATGGGGGAAATGAAAGCTTTTTTTCTAAGAACCAGTACAAACAGTGAATGTCCTTTCTTGCACTTTTATTCAATGTAGTATCAGAAGTCCTGGACACAGCAATTAGACAAGAAAAAGAAATAAAAGATCCAAATTGGAAGGGAGAAAGTTAAAAACATCTGTTTGCAGATATTATGGGATGGTACATGTAGAAAATTGACCAAAGACTTCACATAAAAAATACACGTACACAAAAGAAAGTTGTTAGAACTAAAACAGACTGAATTCTGGCCCTGGCTGCTTCCCACCTGAAGTAAGACTACCTCATGCTGAGAGTGGCGGCCAAAGGACTGTAATTCCCCACACAACAGGTGCCAAGGAAACAGAACAGATATTCCCTCTGACCAGGCCTGCTCAGCATTAATCTGTCTAGCAAAGTAAATCTGAATTTGTGTATTTCTTCCATTTTGTCCCATTTTGCCCCCTTTTTCCAGCCAAATCCAGCAAGACAGAATCTAAGCAAGATCCCATGGCTAGTATGCTGATAACACAACTATTAAATGGATTTATTAACATTTCAGGACACGAAATCAATACAAAAATCAGTGGCACATACAAAAATCTATGCACACACACACACACACACACACACACAAACTCTGAAAAGGACATGAAGAAAGTAATTGCATTTACAATAGCAACAAAAACAATATAATATTTAGGAATAAAATTAACCAAAAAGGTAATAGATTTATATACTGAAAATTACAAAATTGATGAATGAAATTTAAGAAGACAAAGGCTAATTGAAGCATACCCTGTGCTCATGAATTGGAAGAAATAATACTGTTTAAGGACCCCCACTACTCACGATAATCAACAAATTCAACAAAGACCCTATCAAAATTGAAATGATATTCTTTATCAAATACAGTAAATAATCCTAAGACTTATATGGAACAAAAGACTCCAAAAGCTTATTCAAGAAGAAAAAAGCCAAAGGCATCATACTTTCTGATTTCAAAAGAGATTACAAAATGATCATAGTCTGTAATCGAAAAGCTTGATAACAGAATAAGATAGACAATTAAACCAATGCAAAAAATAGAATCTGGAAATCAATCTATGCATATTTGGTCAACATGGTTGTTTAGTTTGGATGAAAACCTGAAAGCTCATGTGAGACAATCCAGGAAGGCTGAGTTGAAATGATGGGGTTATGAAAGCCTGAACTCAGTTAGTGAGTTAATCCCCTGATAAGGATTAACTGGTAACTGCAGGCTGGTAGGGTGTGGCTGGAGAATGTGGGTCATTGGGGGTGTGCCTTCAGGGTATATGTTGTATCTGAAGTGGAGTCTCTCACTCTGCTCCCTGGAGCCATGCCTTCCACCATGATGTTCAGCCTTACCTCAAGCCCTGAAGAATGATGCTGGCATTCTATGCACAAGAACCTCCAAAACTGTGAGCCCCCAAATACATTTTTCCTCCTAAATTTGTTCTTTGCAGGCCCTTTAGTCACAACAGAAAAAAAAAAAAAGCTGACTAAAACAATGGTCAACTCATTTTGGACAAAGGTGCCAAAAATACACAATGAAGAGAAGATCGTCTTTAATAGCCATGTCGGGAAAATCATGTATTATCTCACCCCCACATGAAAAAAATCAACTTAAAATAGATTAAAGACATAGACATATGACCTGAAACTATAAAAACACTAGAAGAACATAAGGGAAAATCTTAGTGCCATTGATCAGGTTAATAATTTTTAATAGGGCACAAAAAGACAAGCAGCAAAAGCAAAAATTGATGAATGGCATTGTGTCAAACTAAAAGGCTTCTGCTCAGTAAAGTAAACAATCAATTACATTAAAAGCAACATATGGAATGACAGAAAATATTTTCAAACTATATATCTGATTGGAGTTATCCAAAACATATAAGCAACTCATACAACTCAATAGCAAACTATAATAATAACAATTCAATTTAAAAAACAGGTAAAAGGGATGAATAGACATTTTGCAGAAGAAAAAAATCACCAAAAGATACTTGAAAGGTTGTTTAACATTTACTTATTATGAAAATGCAAATTAAAACTACAATGAGATATCACTTCATGCCTATATTAGAGAGGCTATTATTAAAAACACAAAGATAATAAGTGTTGGTGAAGATGTGAAGAAAAAGGACCTTTTGCATACTTTTGGTAGAAGCATAACTTGGTGTAACCATTATGGGAAACAATATTGAAATTCCTGAAAGAAAAAAAAAGAGAGAATTACTTTATGATTCAGTGATCTTACTTCTTGGTTTATTTGTCAATTATATCTCACTAAAGCCAAAAAAAAGAGAAAAGAAACAAAAATCATATAAGTACTGCTGCTATATCCATTGTACAGAAGAGAAAACAGCTGTAGAAGGTTAAGTACCTGCACCAAGGTCACACAGATGGTGAGAATACAGCCAAGTTTGGAATTGATTCAATCTGGGTTTAAATTGTGTTTAGTCATTGCAAAGCATACTTCCTCGGATTTACTGTCATCCACAGACTTGATTAATGTCCTGTGGGACCAAGAACAGTCTTCAGAGAGTGGCATCCAGCTTAGCTTTGAATGTACCTCAATATTTACCTGTAGACAAGGGTAGAATGCTCTGGACAGCAGGAACAGCCTGAGAAAATGCGGGCCATGGAAGGACAAAGCATTTTGAGAGGAATAAGCACTCAGTCCCATCAAATATTTAAATTGATCAGGTACAAAAAGCCCTTTCCATATCAAAGATGTTGTTGCAGTCATTTTGCTTCTAAAACCCACAGACTTTTTCAGCTATAGATAAATGAATGTCTATTTTATTCATCACACTTGTATCTGCTTATAACAGTCAAGAGGCAAGATGTGACTCAATCTACAGATCACACTGAGGCGAAGCTTGCATCATCCACAGTCCCAGGAGCCCAGAGCCCTAGGTCAGGCCAATGAACACACTAAAAGTTATCACTGAAGCAGAGAAGAGATGCAGAGACTAAGATGCTGGGTTGCAGGTTTTCCTGAAGATTCAAGGAACCAGCAAAAGGTCTTGAGTGGTGGGGAGATGAGATCTCTAGAAGCAGTGAGGAAGATGATCCAAAAGGAGGGACAGACATAGGATGGACAGGTGATCTGTTGGGAGGCTGCTACAACAGTCCAGGCACAGGAGGATGAGGACAGGGGCAACCAGGACAGAAAGAGAATGTGTGATGGTGCCAGTTAACATGTGCAGCAGTCACACCTACTAAACCTTGTCCTGATTGTAGCTCAGTGGCAGAGTACTTGCTTAGCATGTGCGAAGCCCTGGGCTTGATCCCTGGCACAGAGGGGAAAAAATAATGCAAATTTGGAAAGGAGCAGCTGACTGACAGGCAGGGGAGGAGAACACATTTGTTCCTGGTACAGTGAGACTTGGAAATAGCCAAAACTTCATTCCCTGCTCTCCCTCAAGCTGTGGCTCTCATTCTTCTTTGTCTCTCCCAACAGAAGCACAACTAGAAGGGAACAGACACTCATCTTTTCAGCAAATGCTTGAAATTTTGTAATGTCATGGTGGTTGACACCACAATGCAAAGATATGGAGAGAAGGTAACTGAAAGCAAGGTGCAGGCATGCAGAAGACAAGCAAGGGGCAAGGTATTTTATGCGCATACAACCCACCCACACACCCCAGAATGGAGTTCCAGGCCCCACCTGCCTCACCTTTTATGCCCTGTTTCTGGAACCCACCTTATGGTTTTAATCATAGGCCCTGGCAGGTGTCCATTCCAGAAGGAAAGAAGATAGACAAGCAGGAGAGGAAAAAAGTATAAAGAGGAACTGAACTTCCTTCAGATTCTGCTGTGGCAGCCCAGCAGGGTAGAGTTAGAAAACGGCCCTCCTGTCTCCTAGCAGGGGAATGAGAACAGATGGGAGTTTATGAGACTGCCTGTTGCAGTAGGCACACACAAGCTCAGAGCCCCCTGGTAAAGTCCCTAAGGCAGCTATTCTTGGTGTTTTGCAGAGTTGGGCAGACAAGGGTCTCAGTCCCCCATCCCTCTGTGCACCAGCACCATTATCTCCTTCCTTCTCTTTAAGTCTTCATGGATAGGAAGAAGCACCTGGCCCCTCCTAAGGATCACTTATGTCCACTGAAGAGAAAGTCCAAGACATGCAGGTGAGAGAGGGACTGAAGGAGAGGGACTCCTGAACTTACCGACCAGTTAGGGAAGAATCTGTAGGGCATATCTGACCTCTGTTCTAGCCCTCCTGCTAAGAGAAAACTGCAGAATTATGGCCACATGTAAGCCTCTGCAGTAGGCACCTTAAAAGACAGTTATTAGCACCAGGAACAGAAATGTTACTGTTCACAACACACAAAGCATGAGGTAAGTTCAGAGGAGTCCTGTCCCTCCAGTCGCTCCTCACCCTATTCCCCTTTCTTAGGTGTTTTTCAACCCTTAGGTTTTCTGAAGCCGTTGTTCAAATGTTTCCTGGCATCTTTAATGCCTGACTTCTTCACTCTAATGTAAGCTGCAGAATAGCAGGGACTTTATCCCTCATGCCATAGTTATATTCCCAAAGTATTCCAATAATTAAGGTTTGTTGAATGAGCAATAGTAGTGTATCACACACTCCCAGATCCTTTCTTCTGCCTGCCACTTTTAACAAAGAATAAATGACATTGCTTTAAGAAAGACAACCCAAAGGGTAGGTGCTGGATTTAGTCAAACCCAACCCTTACTTCCTCTCCTGTCACGGTCCTCTCTCAGAGTCTGAGCTACCCCCATACTTCCATGGTGGCTGCCTGACTTTCTCCACCTGGGCAGGGCAGGAGACCAGACAACCAGAGGGTTGAAATTTTTAACTCTGGACAACCTTCCCCATTTTGGACTTCACCTTGCCCGTCTATGAGTGGCAAAGCAGAACATGGGTATTATGCAGCTCATCCGAAACTTAAAACTCCACGAACACCCAATTCCATATGGAAAGCCACATGGCTTTCCCAGAGTCCACTAACCAGAGCTGCCATCTGAGTGTGCTGCTAACAGTGGTCAGCCAGATACTTGTGCTGACCTTTTCACTCCTCAGTGGGCTATGAAATTCTTCACTCATCTCCAAGCTCTTATTAGGTACTGAAGTTACCCAGGCCTGTCCTGATAATAAGAATCTATTCTGTTTCAGTCCATAGAGCACAGCTCCATTTTCTGCCATGTCTTGCATGCCTCAAGCATTTCACCCTGTGTGACCCTTCTTCCTTGGCCCTTCTTTTGAGTGGTTGGATACAGATTCTAGGTCTCTGTCCTACTGGCTTCTCTGAATCTTGGCTGTCTTAGTAAATGGACTGAGCCTAACTTGCATCTGTCATTCACATGGTTCACTCCCCTATTTTTCAGGGAGCCTCAGAATTCTTCCCAATCTAGAAAGGGGAGTTGCATGCACCATTCCCCAAAACAACACAGAAGCAATTAAAAATTGTTTGCTAGTTGTGTGGTTTGCACCTCTCATCTCCTCAAAGAGGAAACAAATATTTTGAAGAGACAAATTCATAAGGAAGGTGCATTACTCGGCAGGTCTGTTTTTCAGAGCTCCCCAAGGTGAAGGCAGAGAGCGGGGTAAAGGCCAGCACCGTCATATTAATAATGGATGCCGTGCTGCCTGGAGGGTTGCTGTCATCTGTGCATGTGCTTTGCAGAAGTCCAATTAGGGCTGAATTATAGTAATCAATAGAGCAGTAGGATTTAGATCCAAACAAAGAAAACACAGCCATGTTCCACCAAGGGGGATTTATGAGGCAGAGATGTGCTGGCATAATTGGAGGATGCACTTGCAGGCTGCAAGCTCTCCCAGGTATGGGACATCTTTGAGAGAATGTTCCACATTGACAGAAATCCAAATGGCTCTGTATAAACCTGAGTGCTCAGGTCATTCCTCTAGGGTAAGGGTGAAGAAGGCAGTGTCCAGGCTAGCATAGCAGGAGTGTGGCTTTGGAGTCACATACTCAGGGTCCAACAGTCTAGCTTGGTGACCTCAGACAATAGGTACATCTCTGAGCTTCAGGGTCCTTTTTTGCAAAATACCTGCTCCCTGGACTATGGTAAGATCTCAGCAAGTGTTTTAAACCTGTTGCACACAATATTTGGTGTGAGGGGGACACCCAGATGTTCTCCTTCATACCTCTCCTTTCTCCACAATTATACCTTGCATGACTCAGCTCCATTCCATTGGTCTCCTGTCCTCCCCTTCTTGAGTGTCTTCTCATGCTTGCCTGTTGTAATCTTAATTCTTGGTCAACAATGAGTGCAAACCCTCTCTCCCAAACTGTCTTCTTAGGTTATCCCAGCCATCAATGGACTGGGCTCCTCCAGGGCTCTTGTGCATACCCACAGACCATCCCCACTCCCCTCTTTGGAACAGAGTCCTTTCCTTGTACTTGAGCCTGGTCTCAGCTGCTGAAGCCTGTGCCACCATGGACAACCCATGGACAGCAGTATCTTTGGCCTTTGGTGGTCAGAAGATAAGACAGTGCTTTCTTAAGGACCTCACTCAGTGCCCTGGGCCAGCTGTGTGAGTAAAGAGCCAATGAACTCTACTTCTAGCCTGGTCCCTGAGCCCCTGCACTCCAGTGCATAGCCATCATCACCTGTGCCCAGCCAGCTTACACAGGGAAACCCAGTAGCAGTGTGCATATTTCCCCCACTGGGAACCACGCACCACTTTTGTGAAGGGGTGTAACGGTCTTAGCTTTAGGGGTGCTGCTTAAATGTCCACGGCCTGATTCATGATACTGTGATGCACCCAGGGAAGACAAAACAGAGAAGGATGGAATTAGGGGGAAAGAGGTGAGAACAGGAAGGGGGGGAGATGACTTCCAGATGCTATTATTAATATATATTATATAATGCTATATAATAGGTATCAAATGTATTGAAAATGAGCAGAAATCATGGTCACAAAAATCATTTTACAGAAGATTTCTGTGTTTGGTTTACTTCACCAGGATCAAAGTAAAATCATCAGTGGGATTCTGTTCAAGCAGGCTGGAACAGAAAACTGAGTGGGGGAAACAGTGTCACAGCTGAAGTTCTCACAATTGGAAGGCGGAGACCTGAGCCAGTTCTGCCTTCTTACAAGGTGCCAGGCAGTGCACTTAGCATATTATTATCTTATTGGCTTCTTGTAACAGCCCCATAAGGGTAGAACTTATTATTCCACTTTACAGAAAAAAGAGTGGAAGGCCAGAGAAGGAGTGGGATTTACCTAGAGCCACACATATACTCCCTAGGTCCTTCTCAATTATGATCCCTGGCAGCAGCCACACCTGAGCCATCAGTCACAGAGAACACCTGTGTAGGAACCCTTGCTCGTAATCGGTTTCTGTTGCTTTGCCTTGGAAGCTGTTGTCAATTAAACATTACTTTAAGGAGCCAAATCAGAAGACTGCCTTTTGATCCAAGTCAATGAGTATATACTAGCTACTACTATGTGCCTTAAAAAACATTTGACGCTAATGGCCACTGCCTAAAACCTATCATTCCAGGGGACCTGCAGTCAAGCATAGTCCCTCTGGTTCCCAGGAGCCTGGATTCTCCTGCAAACATGAGCCTCTACAATCAGATCCATCCTGCTCTCTATTACTTTTCTAACTATCAGCATGCAACCATCTCCTTTCACGTCCAAGAGATAGAATACCAACTGACCCCTGGCTCTGACCACTGAGTTGGCCTTATCCATCAGAAGAGGTCTCTCATTCCATTAGTGTAATTGCTCCAGGAGAGCACAGGGCATCATCTGTGAAAGCAGAAAACACTCGACTGCCTGACAGTGGAACTGCCATAAATAACTGATGTCTCTTTCTAACTGGAGTGAAGGCAGCCCTCAAAGCTTTACACAGCACTCGGGGAGACCCTGAGTCCTCATGAGATGGGAAATAGCCAACAGTCAAGAGAGATCTTCTCTTCCCTCTCTCCCAAAGCTGACTCCTCCTAGACCAGAGAAAATCTTAGGGGGCTTTGTCCTCTTCACACTCCAAGAGAGTAAAGCCCAACAGTTCAGCCTGGTTTACTGCAACCCACCCATTTGTATCCTAACTATCTGCTAGAGTTTGTAAGTTGAATGTCATTCCCAATAGAGAATGACCAAGTTTTTACTAGTTTGTCACCTGATGGGCCCACATGGTAAATGCTTGGTCTCAGGGTGCTACTACTGGAAGGTGATGGAACCTTTAGTAAAAGGGGCCTAGTGAGAGGTTTTTAGAATATTAGGCATGTGCCCTTGAAGGGATTTGTAGGACCCTACCCTCTTCCTCTTTTGTTTCCTGGCCATGAGCTGAGCAGTTTGCTCCATCACACATTCCCTACCATTGCATTCCAGAGGTCCAAAGCAATTGGCCTGCCTGATCTTGGACTGTAACTTCCAAAACCATAAGCTGAAATAAACCTTTTCTATTTATAAATTAATTATCTCAGATATATTGCTGGGTTAATGGAAAACTGACTAAAACAGTCTTTCTCCATTTCTAACTCTTTTGCAACGTTCTTCATTATTTGTTGGCAAAAGGCTCACACTAACTTCCAATAGCTATAAAATTGGAGTGGGGAAAGAAGAGAGGATGAATGGGTGGATGGATGGGTAGGTGGATGGATGGATGATGAATAGGTGGGTAGAAGGATAGGTAGAAGAACAAACAGACAATGAGATGCTTTATGTCTTCATGACCAATGCGGGAAGAAAAACTCCCTAAGCAATTAGAGTTTACTGCCCACACTATATGCCTATCAGATAGGCATCAAATCCTCACATGCATTCCTTCAATGATAGGGAACTCTGCCTACCAGTGAGCCTTGCAGAAAGAGAAAAGAATAAGAGAGGAACTTCTAAGGAGGTAAAAATCTCCTTATGAGATGAGAATAAAATGTTTTATTGCTGCTTCTCCAAAAGAAAGGTGTATTAGTCAGGACTCTTCTGGTGGGAAATATAGAAATCAATTAAAGATGCTGAATGAAAAAGGACAGATATTGTTCATCTTAATTTTGTCCAGGACAGGGCCTTCAGGCAAGGATGAATTCAGGGCTCCAATGCATTCATTGTGACTCAATTCCATTTTTATTGTCTTTTGAATCTGTTATCCCATTGTTGACTTAATTGCAAGCACACTTTCCTCTTATAGTGGAGCAGCTCTGGGTTGTATCTTATCAGTTTAGTAATCCCAAAGAAGAAAAATCAACTTGCCTGGTTATTCCTGAAAATTTACCATATTCATTCTGATTCAATGGCATTAGGTCATATGCTACCTCTGAACCAATCACTGTGCCTGGAAGTATGCAATGCAGATTGGCAAGGTCTGAATTCCAAATTGACCCATGAATCCAGAAAGGCTGAGACTGAGAGAAAATATGCAGAACTATTTTTCCAAAGGACGAATGAATGCTAAGCAGGCAAAAGCAATGGGGATCCACTCAGGGAAAAGGAATTTTGGAGTAAAAGTGTAAACTGTATGGGAACCCCCACCACCCCTCCCTATCCTTTCCTTGGAACACTGTCCTACAGCACTGTCTCAAATTGAAGATCATCCATAGGAAAGAAGCAGCCCCCTCAACAGTGTCTCCCTTGAAGACAACAGTAAGAGTCTGTAGAAATACCTCCTCAATGCCGTGATATAATCCCTCCTTTCCCCCTACCACAGGCCACAGGACAGCTGCCTTCCTAAGCACCAAGTCAGTTACTGTCACACTGCACATTGGACTCACTACTTGCCTTTTGCGGTTTGCTCCAGTGTCTGCAATCTCCTTGGCTCAGCTGATGCTTTCTTAAGAGCACAGGCTCCATCTGGCCCACCCTTGTGGCCTGGCACACAAAGGAGATGTAGAGTAAGTATTGACCTGAGAGACTGAATACACAAATGGACAATGGCAAGGACACATATAAAAATAGAACTCTGATCCACAATCTGCAGCCACTAGCCCAGGAAAACAACCCATTATCTACAGTAACCACGCCAACAAGCTGTCGTGCTATCTAACTATCAGTCAGAATTGTACAAAGTCAGACCATTATGCCTACCAACCAGTTCAAAAAGGCAAACACCTGCATCTATAAAGACTGGCCCCAAACAGGCAGGACTTGATCAGTAACTGAGAACTTCTCTAAATTTTGTCTCACTTCCAACTTAGAACCAATCAGCAAAATTCAAATACATATCCCTAACCAAGCACAAAGATTGTCTTCCTTCATATTAACCCACTTACAGCTTCCCCAAGCTCTAGCCTCCAATATGGAGGTCTTCCCTTTTTTCCACTATAAAACTCTCCCATTCCTTTGAATCTCTGCCATAAGATAAATGACAGTGGCTGACTCCTTTGCTATAGCAAACCCTTTGTTTAGTCTCATTGCGTGGTCTTTTTTTATTTCCATAGATCAATTGGTCACTGCCCTGCTTCCCATCTAGGAAGCCCTAGAACAATGTCTGTTTTCTCTTCTACCTGCCATATGATTCTTATCTAACTCAGCAGGCAAGCCGGAGTCTCTGGCTGTGCCAGGCCGTATGGATAAGCCAGCTGGAAATGAAAATGCTACTTTCTTTGAGCACAATATAAGATACTCTATCGAATGTTGTGTGATCTTGAATCCACAGCAGAGTGCCAGGTGGGAATGCAGGATACAGGAAAAGGAAGGAGGTAACACGAGGAAGAACAGCGAAGCTTAAAAGCCCTGTAAGTGACCTGAGGGTGGCATCTGACCTGGTCCTTAAAATATTAAAAAAAAATAAGGGGCTGGAGAGGTGGCTCAGTGGTTTCGGCACTTGCCTGGCATGCCCGAGGACCCGGGTTCAAACCCCAGCACCACATACACAACTAAGTGTTGGAGCAACAAAGGCCATGTGAAAAACTAAATAAAGTTGTTTCTCTCTTTCTCTGTTTTTCTCACTGTCCCTCTCTTTTTATTAAAAATAATAATAATAATAGTAAAGGCTAAGGAAGGTTTGGGGCAAATGTAAGCTAGACATAAGACAAACTAGAAGAAATGTGTGGAGGCAGGAAAATTCTGAAGAGAACTTGGCCATTTGTGGCTCAGAGCTATTCCTGCTTCCCTGCAGGGCCCTGAATACAGGTAGTTCAAAAGCACTTTCCAATAAACACAGATTAAAAAGGCTTAAACCTCTGTTTCCCTTTTCTCCATATGCATAAAACGATAAACACCCCTGGGATGGCTGGATTTATACAGGCATATTTTTGCAAGTTTGTCTTATATATCTGAACTACGGCTTATAAATCAAATTTGGTTCTTTTTGCTGAAAAGTAAATTATTTATCCAAGGCAGAGCACCAGGCAATAGAAGGAGAGGCACAGAGAAGATACTGTTTTTCGGATGTCATTTATATTCCCCAGGATGAGGCAGTGTTGGGGGGTGGAAGTTTCTGCCTTACCAATTCTAGTGTTCCTTTTCGATTTCATGAGCTCTCTGTGGGTAGCCATGGACTTCTGAAATTGACTTTCTGTTGAGGACATCACTCATGGAATTCAAATCGAGTCTCACATTTGGATCTAGCACTCTTCTTGGTGGATTACAGCCTGAGTGGAGCAGCGAGCATATTCAGCAAGAGGTTAAAAAGAGCAACTTTGGAGTCTGGTGGGCCTGAGCAGTGGTCAGCTCTATGCCCACGTTCCATGCAGTGTCAAGCATGCCACTGAGCCTCAATAGACCTCAGTCTCTTCTTAGCTGAAATGGGACAGTAAGTTCTTTCCCATAGGGTCTTTGCATCTGGCAGAGAGAAACAAGAATAGGGCCTGGAGAGATGGCTCAGTGGTAGAGCACTTACCTGGCAAGTATGAGATTCCAGATTCTATCCTTAGCACTGCATAAACAAATAAATATAGGAAAAATAAAAACAAGATGAAAATTAACTCTCTCTCTCTCTTAAAAAAAAAAAAAAAAAAAAAGCAAAAGGATAGGATTGTCTCCCAATGCCCTACCTAAGAGTTGCTCCAGTCAAGTTGTCTGAATATGATCACTCAGGAGTCTTCCACACTGCCAGAACCCTCTAGAAGGTCTGTGATGAGGTGAAAAATATCAACACTTTCAGTCAAATCCCGTTTAAAAAAATGACACTCTTTTTTTCTCACTCCGTCATAATCTGCAGGAATGGGGAGTAGATGCTCCTGCACCTTGCGCCATGACACAGTGCTGGGCTGAACCAAGTAGAACTCTGCCTTTCTCTATTATCCTCAGCACTAAAGGAAGCACAGGAATTTCTCTCACCCGATGGACACTCAATCAATACATTTTAAAATTCAACAAATAGTTGTAAGATTTGCACTCCACAAATAGAACTATCTGCTCTCCATATGATCCCAGGAGTTAACTAGGAACATTTCCAGTAAGCCTCATTCCCCAAGAACCCATAACCTTCAGGTCATCAGAATGGTTTTTCTCTAAATTTTTCATTTGGGAGAAATTGGCACCTCACAGGACATAATGCTGGTAATTCAAGGCCTGAAATATTAGTACTGGTCTCTGCCCCCTCCCCACAGATACCTGCCAGTCACCTGCTCCTTCTGCATCTGCCATTGCTCAGTAATAACCTCAGTCAGAATCATATCCAAAGGTGCTGATGGTCTTTGAAATCCAAAAGGATTTCAAAGTTTCACTTTTTTTATTATTTATTTGATTATTTTTTTATCTGTACCAAGGATTGAACCAAGGAGCGCTTAACCACTGAGCGACACCACCCCAATCCAATTTTTAAAATTTTTTTTATTTTGAGACAGGTTCTCACTAATTTGCTTAGGGCTTCACTAAGTTGCTGATGCTGGCTTTGAACTTACAGTCCTCCTGCCTCAGCCTCCCAAGCTGCTAGAATTATAGTAGTGCATCACCACTCTTGGCTCAGTTTTATTAATCTAGATTCCTGCAACAGAAAAGTAGACTAGTACATTCCAGAAAGAACGCTAATAGTGTTAAAATAAAAATGTTTGTCTGAGCCCCAGTTGATTCCGAAATTAACCAGTTCCACGAGCATTTCAGTTTTTTGAGGTTTTACAACCTCTTTAATGAATATTTTTAGAGTGCCTATAGTGTGTCTGCCACCACTGTGTGCTCATTTGTCATCTGTAGGCCTGACTCAGAACTCAGCACCCACACATGCACCCCCACCACAACACTAAGCAGGCAGGGGTGTAAAGATTTGAAAAGTGCTAGGGAGGTATAAAAGAGGCGAGCACTAAAAGTATGTCAAAGTCTCACAGGCAGAGTTGAGGGAACACCATCAGTCTAGGATGAGAAGACAACAGAAGCAGATGTCAGTCACAGAAGAGCAAAGGGGAAGAAGAACATTAAATTGTGTTCCCTACTAAAGAGATAGTTGTTGGGAACCAGTGTTTTCCTTAGCAAGGCTGAAGCATACTTGACCAGTGTAACAGCACAAAAGCCAGAAATGCAGGCCCTTGCACACATAAACAATGACCCCAACCTGTATGCTAGCATAAGATAAGTAAACTAACTTAATTTAAGGATGGTTTAATATGCTTGCCACTGTCTCTAGTTAGGTTAGGTATCTGCTTTGTTTGAAGAAGAAACTCAGCTACGCATTACGCCTATGTTGTAAGTTAATTGCCTTTCCTGCTTGTGTCATGGGTGATAATAACAGCTATGTGGGACAGAAACTCGGGGCCTTCATCCATAGCAGAGACTTTGTGCCCCCTCGTTTCCCCCCTACCTTTAATTTCCTCCAGTTGCCTTTGACTCTCTATTATTATTATACAGTGTCGCTCCCCTTTCAGGTTTCTGAAGAATACACTACAGAGAAAGGATGCAGCAATATATTGAAGTCCTAACTCAACAGGACCTCTGAATGTAATCTTATTTGGAAATATGACCTTTACAGAGATAATCAAGTTAAAATGAGGTCACTCAGATGAACCCTAATCTAATGACTGGTGTCCTTACTAAGAGGGAAAATTTAGACACACATCACAGAGGGAATGTGAAGACACACAGAGAGAAGACAACCATGTGACTGGAATGGCACATTTACCAGCCGAGGAATGCCAGAGATTGCCAGCAAACAGCAGCAGCTAAAAGTAAGGAAGGAGTCTCCCCTAGAGCTGTGAAGACAACCAGGCACTGCCTGTAATCCCAACAGCTTGGGAAGCTGAGCAGGAGGATCGCTAGTTCAAAGCCAGCCTCAGCAACTTAGTAAGGTCCGAAACAACTTAGTGAGACCCTGTCTCAAAATAAAATATAAAACAGTTTGGGATGTAACTTAGTGTTTAAGTACCCCTGGGTTCAATTCCTAGTATACCACTCCCCAAAAAAAGAATCGAGCAACACTTGGATTTTAGACTTCTGGCCTCCCAAACTGTGAGACAATAAGTTGTTTTTGGTTGAAGTCACCAGTGTCTGACACTTTGCTATGGACGTCCTAGGAAATTGATACAGGGAGTATTTTAGCTTTGGTTCTCCAGAGCCAGACTGAGGCTGGAGCGGTGGCTTACCACACTTGCCTGGTGTTCATGAAGATGTGGTTCAAACCCCAGCCCTCAGCACCACAGACACAATGAAGTGTCAGAGCAAGGAAAGCAACATGAAAAACTGAATAAAATTGATTCTCTCTCTTTTTCACTATCCCTCTCTCTAAGAAAAAACAAAAAAGAATGTAAGCATAGTAGATTGGAGGGTTATTATTCTAGGAAAGGAAGTGCACAAGTACAGGAGTTTGGCGGGGGAGGGAAGCCAGCATAATGATGTGCCTTCAAACCAGGGACCTCTCCAGGCATCTGAGCTTAATGCCTCTGGAGAAACTTTGAAAGCTAGTATAGACTATGCACAGTATCACAGGAGGCTGAGGCAGGCTGGCCTACACAACTAAGTGAGACACTGCCACACAATAAAACATGGAAGGATCCTCAGAACCACAAAAATATTTAATTCATTAAATTAAAAAAATAAAAAGGGTTACAAATGAAGCTCACAGGTAGAGAGCCTCTGAGATCAATTGGCAGTACATTAGTACATGTCTAACTACAATGGTGAGGAAGCTGGAGTATTTATGCACAGTTCTCATGGGCATGTTAATTCTTTAGTATTTGGTGTGAGCCATAAAGAAGGCTTCAGAGACCAGAGAGAGCCCTCAGGTAAAGAGTTCCAGGCTGGGCAGCAAGCAGTTAGTTCAGCATGCGCTGACTCAAGGAAATATGGATGGGGCACCAACCATATGGTTTCAGGGAACATTTGGGAAGTAGGAAAGGAAAAGCAAGAAAGTTCGGATGAAATCAGACTGAGAAACTTGACCGTCAGGCCAGAGCCTGGATATGGCTCCATGGGCAGTTGGGAGGTAACAGAGGTTTGTGAATAGAGGCATGGCAAAATTAGAGCTCAGCTTTTGGAAAATGAATGTGCTAGAGAGTATTGGAGGAGGAAAACCAGAAAAGATACAGCTAATTGTGTTCAGATAACAGTGCATGGTGAGGGATGTGGGACTAAAATGGCCTGGTGAGCAGGAAAGGAAGAAGAAAGAAATGCCCACTCTCTACCCCATGGGTTGCATGGTCCTGACTCAGGGTCTCAGAAGAACCAGGAGAAGGTCGATGCTCTGGTATATCCAGGATGAGCAGGTACAGGAAGTGAATAACTATCCACTATGTCCCTCACTCTCCCTCTCAAGTCCAAATTTCAAACCAAATGAGAAACATGAGTCACTGGGAGTTAAGCAGATGGCTTTTCCAAAGCTTTCCCAGTTCTCATTCCATCCAAAGCAAACGTGGATTGGAAACCACAGGGTTTGCAAATGCCACTATGCCATTTGAAGCTAGGATCTCGTTTGCCAATTTGCAGTCTGTACTTCGGACAGCTTCAAATGAGAGGGTTATCAACACTGACATAAATAAATGAAGGAACTAAATAATGCATTCCATCCTAATATAGCTCTAATTTTTTTGGCAATGATATAAAAATCACTAATATAAATTGCTCAACAGATAAAAGACCCTCAAAAAAAAAAACATGAGTGGGAACTTGCCCCCATTAATTCCATATGAACCACAGAGACCTCCTTTTCCTCGCTTCTTACCATAAGTGTCCTCCAGGCTAGGGCTGCACAGGGAAGTAGTTGCTGTCTCCTTTTCTGCTTCCTGACTATAATCTCAGCTGCCTGTGACCTCAGCAGCTTTGTTTCTGTCTTCACAGAGCTGAGAACAATTGGCCTCCATTTAGGGACTAAATCTGTCAGTTCCTATATTACCAATAAGCCTTGAGATCAGGAGACAGTGGGTTCTCAGAAGTATTTTTGGAAAACATCCAAACCTGGACTTCTGCAGGCTCAGGCAAAAGATTAACCCTGCCTGAGCTAAACCAGGTGGTACGTAGTCATCAGGAACTCGTGGGCAGGGCCTCCATGACATTGGCTGCAAAGGAACTAGAGAGCAGACCTCACACCAGGATAGCAGCCTGCTCCTTCCATTGCTGTTGTGTAAGAAGGAGACCCTGACATCCATGTGCCTTCTGAAGGTACATCAGCATTCATCCATTCATTTAACAACGGCATATATCCAGTCAACATTTACTGAAAGCACGGATGAAGGATACCCTTTCAGGGGTTGGAAAGAAGGTTCCCAAAGCACACTGAAAGGAGGCAGAATAAGTACTGTGGTGCAAAAACAAAATGATGGCATGGCCCAGAGAGTGAATACTGTACCCAAAGCCTATGCTAGGGACAGTCCTCACACTTCCAGGACTCAGTTTCCTCATCTGTAAAAGGGGGTGATAATTATGCCCACTTTATAGAGTATGATGGAAGGACAAATGGAGGTATAAAAGGAAGTGTTTGGTGAAATTTCCCACATGCAGTATATATGTAATGAAGAGACTAGTCATTGTCACCATCTTTGTCACTCAGTGGAGCACACAGCCTCCCGGGAGCACAGGAGTCATAAAGAATCTGGCCTGAGTTTTCCAGGCACGCTTCTAATGCTTGACAGCCATCAGAATTCATTCGCCCCTCTGAACAATGGGCACCTTCTAATGAGGCTTTTTAATTTTTTTTTAACTTATGGTTATACATAGTAGCTAGGTTCATCCTGATAAACTCATACATGCATGGAAATCAATTTCAGCTGTTTCCCCTTTTTCTCTCCCAGTCCTCCCTTTTTCCTCGCTCATCCTCCCTCCCCTCTGCCCTTCTCTTTCATCTGCTCTACTGGACTTCCTTTTTACTCATCTATTAATTTATATTTGAATGTTTCTTAATGTAATCGTAGCCTTCCCTCCCCTTTCCTTCGTTTTACTCCAGCTTCCATATATGACAAAGAACATTCAACCTTTGAGTTTCTGAGTTTGACTAATTTCACACAGCATAATTTTCTCCATTTCCATCCGTTTACCAAAAAATGCTATAATTTCATTCTTTTTTTTTTTTTTTTTCAGGGCTGAGGACTGAACTCGGGGCCTTGCACATGCTAGGCAAGCGCTCTGCCACTGAGCTAAATCCCCACCCCAATTTCATTCTTTTTAATGGCTGGCTAGAACACCACAGTATGTATATACCACAATTTCTTAATCCATTCATCTCTTGGCATTTGGGTTGATTCCATAATTTAGCTATTGTGAATTGTGTTGCTATAAACATTGGTGTAGCTGTGCCACTATAGTGTACTGATTTTAGACTTTTGGGGAAAACACCCAGGAGAGGGATAGCAGGGTCATACAGTGGTATCAGGAGGATGCTTTGTTATTCTCTCTCCTTCTCTGATAGAGAAAGCAGTGCACAGACAGGCTAAGTGGCTTCAATATTAACATCTCACTAACAGCAGTGGAGGGAGACTCTGGCCCAGGCACTTAGCTCCAGCAAGTGTATTCTTATCCACCATACCCTGCTGACTTCCAAACACCAAAGGAGGGAAGTCTTTCAGAGAGGAGGGAGCCCAGGCAGCCACTTCCTAGTATTTAGCATTCCCTTTCATTTAATTTTCACAGTAAGTAATGTTGTCTCCCCAAGGCTCAGAAAGGTGAAATAAGCAGTCAAGTTTACATATTTTTCAGACAGCTGAGATAGGATCTCATCTGGACTCTCAAGCATACTTTTGATCCATACCCCAAGATGGTCCTCCATTTGGCCACACTGAGAGACCACAGGGCTTCCCTTCTCAAAACAGTTTGAACCATCCTGAGCACAAACAGTGTGCTGCGATGTTTTTATTGTTTACCTCATTGAATCAATGGCATTCGAATTCCCGGCCTTCAGAGAAGCCAGAGAGCTTATGGTCAACTTCTGAGTGAGATGGCAAAATCCTATCCTGTTCTGAGAGATAGGAAAGGAAGGAAGTTATATTGATTGAGAACTTACAAAGTCCCAGGGACTATCCTAACAACGTCACACACATCATCTCATGTATTAGGACAACAACCCTAGGAGATGAGTTTTGACATTATCACCATTTTGCAAATGATTTATCAATCAACAGAGGCCAGGCAGTGATGCTTACGGTATGGTCCCCTGAGCAGTAGTATCAGATCACCTGGGAACTTGTGAGAAGTGCACGTTCCCTGTCCCCAGGTATTGCCCATGGCGACTTTCCTGATTCAGAGGCATAGTTGAGTAGTTTTGACAGAGACCACATGGCTTGTAAACCCTAAAATATTTCCTTTCTAGTCCTTTACATTTGCAACCCTGGCTTAATGTCCAAAGGTTTGTGTCTCAGTCCTACTGCAGGTCCACAGAGGCTGGCTGCAATTCCACAACCTATCTCTCTTTTCTGGCTCAGGCTGCAGGGACAGGCCCTATCAGGAACTTTGCCAGCACACTGACAGAGGGATAAAGAGACATGGAGAGCCATGTGCTGGTGCTTAAAGCTTCCACTCTGAAATACGTAAAGTCATTCACCTGTGTCCTCAGAGTATGGAAGAACATACATCATCCCCCATGGAGCGGGCAGCAGACATTTGTGACCAATAATGTAATCTTCTATCCTATTCCTCTCCTCTTGCTACACATTCTCAGTTCATTCTCATTTTGCTTGCAAAACACATAGCCTCTTAGCCAGCGGAGACAGCTCACCCATGTACAGCACCAGCCTCTGAGACAGCACACAGGATTTTCTCTGTGAGGCAAAAGTGGCCTCCTTTCCCCAGGAATTAAGACAAATCAAATGCCTCCTCACAGGGTTAGGACAACCACAAAAACACTGCTGGCTGGAGAAGATGAGAATGCGAACAGTCACTGATGCTGTGGATGGGCAGGGATACCCCTCCTCCAGAGGACCCCCAGTATCTAGGATGTCCTTTCTGTTCCATTATTTGTCTTGGCTACCTCTAAAGAGGGGAGCAATGACTCTATTCTACTTGGAGAACATTTTCTTAGTCTGCTTCCTTACTAGATAAGGCTGAGGGCTTACTACAGCTTGAATGTTTGCCCTCCCCTGGGAAAAAAACAAACAAACAGAAAACAAAACAACAACTCCTGTTGAAATTTGATTATCACTTCGACAGAATTGGGAGGTAGAAACTTTGGGAGGTATTTATATTGTGAGGGTCCCAATACCATGAATGGATTAATTCCCTTGTCAAAAGAGTAGCTGATGGATAAATTCCCAAAAGGGACCCTCTGTCTTCCACCTGCTTATGATGCAGCAAAAGGCCCTTGCTAGACACTGGCACCGTGCTTTCAGATTTCCCAGCCTGTAGAATCATGAAAAGAATGAACTGCTCTGTTTTATAAATTACCTCATCTCAGGTGTTCTCTTACAGTAGAGAATGTCCTTTAATACAGGGCCTAAAGGTTGATTTAAGTCTCCAACAGCTCAGCATCTATTTGTCCAGTCTGGCAATTCTTTTGGCAGCGGAATATTCTCTAAACACATTTGCTTTTTATCTTTCTAATACAAAACAGATCCAACTCACATTAACCAAACCCATCATACTTCTTCAAACTTATTTGAGAGGATTTTAATCACATCAGCCTTCTTTGGGAGCGTGTACCCTACCTAGTCTTTTGTCTCTCAACCATATGGGGGAAATTGAGGCTCAAAGAGCTGAAATGAGTTCTTTTGGGCCTCACCCCTGGATTTGAACCCTCCTCTCTCACATTTTCATAGTTTTCTACACCACCTCTGTTCATCACCTAAAATCTCCAGAGTTACTTTTAAATTCTGTGTTGAATAATGTCAGAGCCTTATTAAGTCATTCTCGTGGGTTCAAATAAAATGAATTATATGCCCCTGTGAACTGAAGAACTCTTTGATGTAACTACTGTGTCTAAACCCCTGCATTAAGAGACTTAATTAAACTCTAGAACAGCTACTAGCAGGACAAGGTTGTGTCCTAGGATGACCCTAGCCATCCCCACCAACCAGTCATTTCATTTTTCTGACTCCAGTGAGTCCCATTTCTCCCCTCTCTTTCTTCCTTCAAAATGCCCCCTCACCTCTACATAAGTCAAAGCTCTTCCCCTTGCTGTGGTTAGTTACTGAGAGAAATCTGTTTCCCCTGCTTTAACTGATGGCAGCTGCATTTATCTTTGACTCCCCTCCCCACTTTCACCCAATATTTTGTTTTAAACAATCACTCTCTTGCCTTCCTCTGAAGACTCAGATGTCCTTCTCAAACCTTAATGAACATTAACATCACCTGGGAGGCAGGGGTGTGCTTATAAAAAAAATTCAAAATCCTACAGGGCACAGTGACACATGCCTGTAATCCCAGGGAGGTGGGAGGCGCAGGCAGGAGCAATGCAAGTTTGAGGCTAAAAGAAGACCCTCAACAACTGAGCAAGAGACCCTGTCTCAAAATAAAAAAGGAAAAGAACTGGGGGTATAGTTCAGTGCAAAGCCTCCCTGGGTCCCATCCCCAGCACAAACAAACAAATGAAACAAGGAACAAAAGTCCCAAGGCCCATTCTCTGGACTCGGTTTTGAGGAGTGGAACCTGGGAACCTACATTTTAACAAGGAGCCTCCCCTGCATCCCCCCCTACCAAGGTGGTTCCCATGCAAATGTCTGGCTTGCCACTCCTGGAGAAGCATTGCCCTAAAATTCTTTAATTTCCACCTGGTAGGGGATGAGTAGTATTTTGTGAGAAAGTAGCAAGTTCTTCTGAAAGTGCTTGAGAGCTTGTGAGAAGCACTTCATTAATTTTCACCCCAGTCCTGGGAGGCGGCATCGTGATAGTTATAATTATTCTTCGATTACTTGCAGGGATTGAAGTGTTCTTAGAGAACAAACAGAAACAGAAGCTAAGTCACTGCCAAGCAGCACCCAGCAGGCCAGCAGTGGGAGTGAAGTCATCAAGGAGTAGACCAGAGAGGAGCAGGGCTCCCTAAAGGCCAGACTTCAGTCATAAGGTGCAGCAAAACACCTCCTCCCACCCATACCCCCAGCAGACAGGAAGGGAGCAGGGAAAGAGAGCAACAGGAAGGAAAGAGTCAAGCAGTGTTTTCTCTGATCCAGAGGCTACAGAAGTGCTTCAGTGAGTTTTATAAAATATTGAATCATTTGTCAATATTTTCAAAACAGGTAGCTGCATATAATAATTCAGATCAATGGCTTCTCATGAAGAATCAGAAACCTAGAGACATGCAGCACTAAAGGCAGGCTTTCACTGGGCACAGTAAGCAGCTTCCCACCAGGAACTTCCTATCATCTGCCTGTCCTGGTCCTGCAGGCAGTTGGAGAGCAACACTGGTCCAGTCTGTCAGTCCTATTTCCTGTCACAGTAAGCTTGGGGAGAAGACTGGCATTCCTCTCCTCACCAAATGCTCAAAATCTGACTCATGGGGCTGTGAGATGGACGGGTGCCTCTCTTAAGTGTGGAAGTGCTTTATCATCTTCCAAGAGAAACCTGTCCTCCTGCAACCTCACCCACACCTCCAGCAGAGGAGGCATTGGTGTGAACACATAAGTCACTTTGGACTTTCCTAAAACCCATTCTATCAATATCAGCCATGTCAAGCCAAAGAAACAGAATAGGTGGAAGCAAAACAGTGCCTGCCCATGAGAAAAATCTGCGAAAGCATTTGAACAAAGAGAAAACTCTAAGAGAAAATGAACAGCATTAGAATTAGTTTTTCACAACAAAGCAACCGCAAGCATGGGGCTTTTTCTTAATATTTTAAGATTATGTTAGCATTAATTTAACATAAAAACAAGGATTTAATAAAGTCTGAAGAATGAATGAGGGTCTTAGAAATATCTAAAATTCCATTTTAATATGCAAAACAAGGTATGATAATTGCATTCAACCAATAGTTCAAAAACATTTTATCATAATGTAAGTTCACAAAAAATACGAAGGAAAGATCTGAAGAACCACTATATCTCTCTCAAAATGAGGAAACTAAAATTTAATAGTCTTTAACTCAAAAGCTACTGCTATGTGTAGATAATGATCAGATAGCTTCACAATCTTATCTACAACCATTTTACCCCAGACGTCTCTGGTAATCATGGAAACCAAAACCATACTCTTCCAACAGCCAAATGTTCAACCCCTCCTTTCCCCCACTGATTAGAATTAACCATTCTTGGACAGTATTTCATCCCACTGAACCATAGCTAGAGTTGTCCTGAAGTGCCCATATCCTGAGATGAGGCCAGTTGGGATCCCAAAAAAGAAGCATCATATGCCAAAGTGATCAGTTCAATGTGTTAATTAAGCGAACTTAGTGACAGAGTGCACTGCAGCTTGTCCCTGCCAGGGCAGCTAGAGAAAAGGGAGGTTCTACCTCAATGTAACTGCAGGAAGGAGTTTGGAGTATGCAGGTTATATGAGGGCTTCAGGAATTTTGACTAGGGATCAGTGCCAGTTCGCTCAGTGTTTCTGGCAAAAGTCTAAATATGTTATCAGTGCTTGGGAATGTTTAAGGTCCCAGCATGTGCTCAAGACTGCTGGGGAAAACCAACAGCTGGCTGGCTCTCAGAGATGTCCAGGTACTCTGTGATTTTTGGTCTGTACACAGAAAGAAAGTGGAGGGAACTGAGGGACCCTACAGTCTACCCCCTGACTGGCTCTTAAAATCTCACATGAATACCTCTTCCACCATGTTCCCTAGGATAACCTGTAATGTCCTTTTTACTAACTCTATGAAACACTTGGAAAACAAAATATAGCAACAGTAAATACAGGTGCACCTTACAAGGCCTAAGATCCTAATTCCTGAAGGGCTTACCAGCAGAGTTTTCCCTCAATGACCTCATCCTAAAAAACATGGCCTTGTTTTAGACGACCAAGAGTCATCTCCCATACAGCAAATTATCTGTATTTGCTCTTAATGAAGAAGGGATTGATTAATTTCAGGTTTTGTTGGGGGGGGGTCTTGGATTTATATAGAATATTTGGTTTATTAAATGGCTCATGTGCACCCTGGACAAATGTCAGCATGCCTAGAGCCCTTGGTTGTAGGATCACCTTCACTGCAGCTGTCTCAATATTCAAGTCCTCCAAGTCATGCTCTGTGTCATTTAAAATTGTCAAGACAATGGTGTTCTGGCATTGGAAGCTGGAAATTACCCTGGGCACCTGGTGCTGTTTATCCAAGAGTTTTGAGAGTGGTTATATTTTTCCCAACATATCTCTTCAACCTAGGAGAACATCCCTGCCTTAATCGATGTCATCTATTTCCATTGTCACTGGTTCTCTCCTCTTAATGTGTCTAGTGGCCTCTGGTCCTCACTGAGAAGGCCTGGCCAACAGACAGGGAAATTTTGAATTGCCTTTTCTATTTCTTGTTTGGACACTGGTAAAGCAGTTGGTAGGGCTGTTGTCCAATATGCAGCTCCCTCTGACCTCAATTCTAATGTATCCAATGTGCTATAGCTGCTTCTTCCAAGGTGACCCCTGGCTAGACCCTGATGGTTAATTGCTTCTATATTTCCACTAGGAATGATGGTTGTTGGTAAACTGCTCTGTCAAACGCTGTGACTTTAGCCCCCTGGTTATGTAATCAGTCTCAAATATCTGCAAATTGTTCTGCCCCAACAATAAATAGCCTTCCATTTAGGAACCATGGATCTTTCCCCCATTGAACTATCTACAGTGTCATCCTTTTCATGATTTCCCATGAATCATGAATTGGTACAAAGAATTACTAGGTGTGGTTCTTTCATAATGACTAACCAGACAGTTCACAGATCAGTATGTTGGCTGCTGTGTGCCATTCCAGATTCACTCACATGGTATGGGTGACTGGTTAAATGGTCCACAGCAGTCTGTCCGGGTAGCTGACCCACACTAGACCCATCTGTACCCAGAGCATCCTTAGATGGGTTCCTATAACCCCTATTATTTGATGGAGCTTCTCTAGAGGCAGTGTTGGGGATGATTTTAAGTGTATAGGGTATTGTACAGGTACCAAGCAGCCTGTAATTCTACAGAAGGAGGGCTGGACATAAGGTGCCATTTCTGTTGGAGATATGCATACCTTCAAACCAGAGTACTATTTTGTGCTATGGCTGGATCTGGCAAACAAGCCTCAATACACCCCTTAACAGGGGAAGCTGATCTATTATAGGGGGAAATACAGAAGAGTCAAGAGACTGGGGTGTGGCTGATATGGGGGTGATTCTGGGTTACGATCAGGGGCATGTCATATTGTACAATCATATGCATTTATGATTGTACAACAACGCAATTCCTCAATAAAATTTTTTTAAAAATAAGGGAAGCTGTTTTTATTTCTGCTGACATAATTCCAGTTAGAGCCTCTATTTACGAGGGGGCCTGGTAAATGGCAAGGAACTGTTTTCCTAACAAGAAAATAGTGCTGCTTGCTCCCCCTGAAAAACTGTGACAAGAAACCAGTGGGGAATTGTTGCTTATTCTCCCTCTACCAGAGTGTCCAATCCATTTCATCCTGTCACAGAAACATTTAATTCAAGTGGTCTTCCAGGGGTAACCATTGCAGGACTCAAACTTGTAACTTTAATGCTTTCACCTGAGTAAATGCTGCTACTTCTCTAGGGCCCCAATCCCAACGTGCCCTCTTTGTTATCAGGTGTTATGATGACCTGGGACATCAAACCAAGGATCTTCGCAGACCTACAAAGGTTTCTAATTCTTTAACCATTTGGGGCCATGGGTACACCAGTGTCTTATAAATAATGGTTATTGGGAAAACCTGCTTTGTACCTGATCAGACCATGTCCAGAAATTTTACAGTGCCTCCTGGTCCTTGGACTTTGCAGGTTAATGGTTGATACTCTAGATTTCAGGTGATCTAGAATCTTTTGAGTAATCTTCTTCAAGAGTTGAATCTATAGATTCTAGCAACATACCATTCACATAATGTTCTCTGTGAAAGCCAGACAGATCACCAAGATGGCCAGATCACTGGCTACCAAACCATGGCAAATAGTGAAGCTATGTAAGTGTCCCTGGCAAAGCACCCAAAAGGTCCATTGTTGGACCTCCCAGAAATGTCCTGAGATTTGGGGCCATAGAATATGTTAGAGAAAACATTTGTTAAATCCCAGACAGCATGTCATATATCCAAATAAGTGATTAGTCTTTCCAGTATTTGAATGTCATTTGGGAAAGTAGCATGTGTGACACTCACCTTATTCAGTTCCCTGTAATCAATTGCCATCCTCTAGATTCTCTCAGATTTTTTGCACCAGCCATACAAGGCTGTTGTATGAGCTGTGTACAGGACACACAATCTCTTCTCTCTTCAGTAACAGAGTTAGCTATTTTCTCCTTGTGCCCTCTTGTCTGGTACATACTATCATCTTGGGTGGAGTAACACACTCAGCCCATAGAGTTTTCCCTTGGTGCTCCACTGTTATCCTTGCATGGAGCCAGAGTTCACCTATAGTTATTTCAAGCTCCCAGGAGCATGACTGAGGAGATGTAGACCCATGTGGAGTGGATGGAGCATACCCAATTTGCAACACAATTCTTCTCACAAGTATAGATCTAACTCCACACCCATGTATGTCAAGCAGGGGCACAAAAACTGTGTGAAGACAACCATGTATGAGAGTGTATTCAGTCCCTGCACCCACTGAAGCCAAACTCTTAGCTTTGAGAAGACCAAAGCACCACTAGTTTTCCAAAGCACCACCAGATTCCATGAATGGCTCTACGTTGTAGGAACCTTAGCAATCTGGACACGGTCCTGGCTGCAGCGATTACTACCCCTCCTAGGAAAGGAAAGAAGCGGTGGCACCATTCCTCCTTCCAGCGCCCATCCTGAGATGAGTGCAGGGGAGCACAGCTTTTCACAGCATGTCGCAAGAGCCTGCTGCACTCTGCAAGCCACCCACACACAGGGGGTCCAGGAGCTGCAGCTGCCGGTGAGCAGGAAGAGAGTGCAGGCTGCATGCAGCCACCTTCCTGAGGCCTTTTTGCTCCTCCCCCCTTTGTTTCCTGGGTCTCCCCAGGGCTGGTAGAAGGGACTCAGAGCTGCCTCTGCCTTAATCACCCCAGGTGGCAGGACTGCCCCACTCCTACTGTTTTTACCGGCACAATTGTAACTTGTTAGTTACAAATGGTGGAGCAGGTCTTTTTCTAGTTGTTAGCCTCCCTCTAACTTGCACATCTTGCCCTAGGCAGCCTGCTGAGCCTCTGCTGCCAGGCAGACCGTGCACAGCCTAGGCCAGCACCTTTCCTTGCCAATAAAAACCAGGCTTCCCTGCTGCCCCTCAGCAGTCTCCAGCCCTCCAACAGGCCAGTCAAGCCGGCTGGATGTTTTGGAGCATCTTAGTACTCCTGCAGTGGCCGGTGGCCGCAAGCATCAAGCAAGCAAGTGGCCACAGAGTCCCTTGTGTCCACCCTGAGATCTTTCTGGTTCTTCTTTCCTCAGTCCATTCCTTTTGAATCCTGCCCACTACACCATTTGTTTAGGCCCAGTGAGCCAGCTGCTGGGGTTGTCCCAAAAGCTGAGGCAGGTGAATTCCCACAAGGGAGTATTCCCAAATAGTCCTGAGACAGGGCTAGTTGGGATACCAAAGAAAAGAGTATTAAATGCCAGTTCCAATCCTGCATTAGGGGAACTTACAGAGCACTACAGCTTATCCTCCAAAGAAAGAAAAGGAATGTTTGAGGTAGGTGTGTCTGCAGGGAGTGTTTGGGACATGAATTTCATATAAAAGTTTAAGGAATACTGGCTCAGGGCCAGGGCTGTTGTTTTTCATGTATTTTTGTTTGTCAGTGTTTTGGGTAACACCTAAACACCATTATCAGTGTCTGGGAATGTTCGAGGCCCTGGCTTGGGCTCAAGTCTCCTTGGAGAAACCTGCAGCTGGCTGGTCACAGTGGTCAAGGTACTCTGATTTTCAGTCAGGACACAGAGTGACAATAACTAGGGTACCCTTATGAACTCAAACAACTCCAGAATCTCTACCATCCTGTCAGTTTCTATATTTGTAGCAGAATTCTGTTGTTGAGTCTATGAGCTACAAAAGAGATCCAGAAACTCATTTTCAAAGTGGCCTTTAAGAATTGCATTAATGGTGAGGCTGGAGCAATGGCTCAGCAGTTACTGTGCTTGCCGTGTATGCATGAGTCCACAGATTTGAACACCAGCACCAGGTACACAAAGAAGTGTTGGAGCAATGAAAGCCACATGAAAAACTAAATAGAAATGGATTCTCTCTTTCTCTCTATCAATCCCCCACTCTCTCTTTAAAAAAGAAAAAGAATTGCATTTTCTTCAAGTATATCAAATTTATAAATGGGGTATACAGTTGCAGAGCAAAGGTAGCTATGTTTCATAGGACCAAATGGAAGCCCATATTTAGAAATAAAGTATAAACAATTCATACCAGGAAATATATTCTTATTGATCCATCCATTCAGTGTTTATTAAATATCTACTATGTAGAACACTATGAGTGATATTAGAAACACAAAGATGAATCCAACAAGGCCTCTGTGGGAGTTGGTGATTGACATACACATAGATTGTTTTACACATAGCAAAATTGCTAAATGGTGTCCCAAGACTATTTTGGTTATAAGCACCATAATCTCACACAACTCAACTTATTTTTTAAAAGTAAACCATTGGTTCATGCAACTGAATAGAGGGGGGGGGACATACTTTCAGGTACAGTTTGATCCAGGAGATTAAATACTGTCATTATTAGAAATCAGTTTGAATCTCTCCACTTTGGTTTCCTGTGTTGGTTTCATTCTCAGCCTGTGCCTACCTGATTGCCTCCTCTAGCTCAAGTTTCTATTAGCCTTACTATGATCACAGAAGAAAACATTGCTCTTACGCCATTAGAAAATATCAAAGATCGTGCTTGCTCTGACTAGATTTTTTTGAATTATGGGGCCATCCCACCAACTATAATTGCCATTCAGTGAAATGGGATGTTCTGATTGGCTAATCTGTGGACTCGCTCCGGGAACATAGGGGAAGAAGTTCTTAGTTGTAGCCAAATGCAATGGCTTGAGCTTGGAAGAAGGGTAATTCCCCAAGAAAAATGAAGGTATTATTAGCACAATTAAAAGAGATGAATAGGGGAAAATAATAATTGCTTCTGACAAATTTCCTAAGAGAAAAGCAATTAATGTGCAGTTGGCATCCAGAAAAGGGGGAGAAATTGAAGTGTTATAGGAAGTGCACTGCCTTGCACATGCTAGAAAAGTACAAAGAGAGAAGAGAATCTGAAGAGAAGGCAGCTAGTCCACTTGATTGAGTTCAGTTTCTGCGGCTCCTGTTTCCGATAGACTATAGCATTCTTGCCGGCAAGAATTGCCACTTCCAATACTCAACCACTGTGCACCTCAGGATAGTTTCTTTACATCAGTCTGGACATACATTATCAACTCATTGAATAAGTCTTTACTGAGTCATTACTTTGAGTTGGGTCATCATTTGTATTCTAGATATAACATAATGGAAATAAGCACACAAAAAATCTGGCCCTCAGGGTTGAGGATTTAGCTCAGTGGCAGAGCACTTGCCTAGGATGCGCAAGGCCCCAAGTTAGGTCCTCAGCCCTAAAAAAAAAAAAAAAAAAATCTGGCCTTTGTGGAGATTACAGTCTAGTCAACAGATACAATAAATGGAAAAGTAAAATATAAAGAATGTCGGGCAGTGAGAAATGCTTGAGGGGAAAAAAGGCAGGGAAGGAAGAAAGACAAGACTAAGGTAAAGTGCAATCCTATGTGGGGAGCTGGATTGCCCCCCCCCCCAGCCGATCAGGAGACGGATGAGTGCTGGCGGCTGGAAACTGGGCCCCTCCTTGTCTGGGGACCCCTTCCCTCCCAGCTGGGGAAACAAGGCAACCACACGCAGCTGATGGTGGCTCAGAATCCCTTTATTATCAAGGCACACAGGGTTTTTATAAGGAGGGGAGAAGCCAAGGAATCAATAATCCTTCTAAGGGAGTTGCCAGGGGTTATGCAGATTTCGAGTACAGACAAACAACTAGGTAACAGCACCTTCCAACCCACTTTATCTTCATTTTGCATAACAATTAGGAAGCTTAACAAAGCAGGACCTAGCAGCTCTTCCAGAAGGAACTTATGGAAATAGTAACAAGATCGCTCTAGGGCAGCTGTTGAAATGGGGGTGAAGGCTACACCCCAACAATCCTACAGTTGAGATTTGAATAAAGATCTGAAGACAGTGAGGGAAGGAATCGTGTAGATAGTTAAAGGAAGATCATTCCAGAGAGTGTGAACAGGATTACAAAAGTGCTTAGGCTCTTAAAAGGTCAGTGTGGCATTAGATGAATGAATAGTAGATAAGGTGAGAATGGTGACAAAGAGGCAGAATATGTGGGATCTTGAAGATATAAGCACTTTAGTTTTACACTAAATGGACTGGAAGCAATTGTGTATCTGAATAGAGGAAGTCAAAATATTACTTCTATTTAGAAATAATTACTCTGAAATAGATTACAGAAGGACAGGACAGAAACAGGAAGAATAGTTATGAGATATACAGGGGCTGGAGTGGTAGCTGAGAGGTCACGGCACTTGCTTGGCATGAGTGAGGATGCAGGCTTGAACCCTGGCACCACATACACAATGAAGTGTCGGAGCAACGAAAGCCATATGGAAAACTAAATAAAACTGATTCTCTCCTTTTACATGAGCGGGGGAACCTTGCCTGTGACACTGGGGGCTGAAAAGAGGGGGGTGGGAATAGGGAGGGATATCAAGGCAGCTGGAGAGAGGGAGTATGGGGTATCAACCCAGTGGGAAACCTTCAATTTCCATGAGAAGCCCAACTACCTTGGAGGTAAAGTAGGGAGAAACATGGGATAGGGGGGAACCCAATTTGGGGAGACCATGGAATGGCATCAGCCTTGGCTTGCTCTGTCACTATGCATTTGTTCATGATTCTTTGGCAACGATTCCTTCCTAAATGTAAGACTATCTTACATGAATAAAACAAACTGATTCTCTATCTCTCTCTTTCTCTCCTCTCTCTCTCTCACTGTCCCTCTCTCTCTTAAAAAATATGTAAAGAGATATCTAGAATAATCTAGGTTAGAGACACTATTGTGGCATGAAAGTTTGGGTTATATTTTAAATGAAAAGGCAACAAGATTTGTTGGGAGATTGGATTTGGAGTGAAGGGTCACCCTAAGAATTTCTCCTTGAGGAAATGAAAGGATGGAATTGCCATCAACTCTATGGAGATTAGTTTTGGAGGAGACCATGAGAAAGGTAGTGAAGGTAGGAGATCCATTTTGGACATGGTGAATTTGAAGCATCTCTTAAGCATCTAAGTGAATAGAGAGAGAAGGAACATAGTATACCATTTCAGGACAGAGGTCTGAGATGGAGATGACAATTTGGAAATAGTGTTGTGTAGATGGTCTCCAAGGGAGAGAATGTCAATAAAAGAGAGAATGTGTGTGAAGACTGAGCCTGGGAACATTATACTTTTAATAATTAAGGAAACAAAAAGAAAACAGCAAAGGAATCTGAGAAGCAAACACCAGTAATACAGAAGAAAACTACAAGTGTCTCACTTCCTGGAAGCCAAATGAAGAAAGTGTTTGTGGAGGAAAAGGTCTTCAAATATTGCAAACATTTGAAAAATATTTTAGTACTGCAAACAAGCCACATGAGATAAAGACTAAAAATTGACAATTTTGTCAATATGTAGGTCATTAGCAATTTTAGGGTAACCATAGGTACAAAAAAAAAAGACTAGGGACAGAACACATCAGCAACTATTATGTAGAGTCTTGCTACTATATCAAGCACTTCAAAAGGTGATCTGCTAGTTCACCACTTCTCAAAAACTCTGTATAATTTATGATGGGAGCTTTACTATGTGTGAGTATAATTTATGATAGGAGCCTTACTATGCATAATGTTTTTGAGAATGGATAAAAATTACTGAATGACCATAATTGAGACCAAGGTGTCTCCCACCAATTTCAAATAAATATTTACATGCAATGAATCAGAAGTTCCCTATAACTTTTTTGATAGCATAAAAAGTAAACATTCCCTTAATTATTCTTTATTTTCTTTTCAATAATATTTTAGAAGTTCCAGTTCCAGGACTGGTGGAGCCTCCTCATGACAGTAATTATCAATTCTGGGGAAAAAAATGTAAAGTGTGGTCACTTGAGGAAACCAGGGAGGAACCAAAAGCAGGCAGAACTTTCTAGAGAGTGTGAGATCCATATTTATTCAATTTGCCACTGAGATGCAGCTGTCACATTGACATGAGATGAAAGAAGAGAGTCTGGAACTGTCAAAATAGCTGAAATTTGAAGGGTAAATCCTTTTAAGAAACAAAGGTTGAAAGTCCTCAGATTTGTATATAAACTGCCCCCCTGCAACTCTTGGCTCATCCTTAAACTATATACTACTAGTGGAGATGCCAGGAATCAAGGAAGAAGACAATAGCTAGAAAGCTGAAAGACTGACTAGGTCCAGTGCATAGGAAACAGTGCTCCAAGTTTGTATCCCAGAAAATTAGAGGGACCTGGTAAATATCTTAGGCTTTCCATTGAAACCCTAAAAGGACAATACCTTCTGTCCCAGAATTAAGAAATTCTTCCTAGATCTAAGGGCAAAATGTTAGACCTGCCCTAAATAATAAATAAAACTAAGCCTTCAATAACTCAAATTGATCTGCCAGCAATTTAACTCCTAATAAAACAAAACTCTTAAGTGAATATAACAGAATTTGCCATCTCTATATTATATTCATAAAGAAAGGGCATAAGGACCTCATGTCCATGTCCCAATTCTCCCTAGCTCTCTGTGGAGGGAAGTGGTACATGGAGTCCCTTGGAATTGGCCTTTCCAGTTTAAAAAAAAAAAAATCCTCCTGGCAAAACTTTACTCTACAGATGAATAAAGAAACACAGGCTCAAGCAATAAGACCAAACCCTGAGGACTCTGAGAATATTTACTACAGAAAGAAGTGATGTCTAAGCTAGAAAGTGAAGATGCAGTAATCCTGAGTCAGGAAGAGGAAAAAAAAAGTCAAATATCTACAAATTAGACAGAACATGGTATTACTGAGGCATAGATAATAGAGAAAGGAGGGAAAGATTGATAATAAATGAGGCTAGAGATACAGGATCATGCAGGTCTGTCCTCTGTATCAAGAAAGTTGGATTTCCTTGAGAATGATGGAATGCTAACAAAAATTTTCAAGCAGAAGCGCTATGTCACCAAAACTTGAGTGTTGAAATATCCTCTTAACTTCTGTGATGAGTCAGTCTAGAGAAAATTATGTTCAAGGTATCCACAGAATGTCCAGATTCTGCAAGATATTGAGTTTATGGGCCAAGAGTGTAGCAGAAAATTTTAGGGTGAGTCCTGCATATGGAGACCCTGGAATTGAGATACTCAGGGAGCAATCACGGAAATAAAAAGACACAAGAAAGAAACATGGGGCTCACCTGCATTCAAGTCTAATTTGTTAACATACTAAAGCACTAGCAATAACATAGTTAATATAAATGGACTCTTCCAATACTTACTTGATTTCTACTTCCCCTCTATTTTACAGGCTCTCCTAGAACAATGGTTCTCAATCAGGGAACATTTAGCAAAGTCTGACAATATTTTTTGGTTATCATGCAAAGGGGACATTTAGGAGGTAGAGGACAGGGATGCTGATGTCCATCATACCATGCACAGACTGCCCTCTACAACAAAGAATTATCCAGCCCCAAATACTGATGATGCTGAAGTTAAGAAATGGTTATTAGAAGCAGTTTGGCTACCATGGACCTACTGGCCTGTGAACACTAATAACTTCTATGTTTTTTCCCTCAAATATTCTTATGAGGGGATCCTGGTCTCTATAGGTACCATCAAACATTTCTCAAATCTACTGTTGTCATCACATAAATGAATGAATCAAAGATCCAAAACTACCAGAACTCAAAAATTTAGGGCTTTTACTTGTTAACTATAATTGTGGGGAAATGAACCAGACAAATTCAGATCAGTGCAGGAGAAGTATTTAGGCCAATTGTGGAATGTTGAGTGCTTAAAAAGAGAGAAGTATTTGAGAATCTTCAACAGGCATGGAATTCTGTGTAAGGATTCTAGAATGCCATGAACACAAACCAATTGAAATTATGTAAGAGGTGAATGGGCACTATCAGGAGGAGCTTAACATTTCATAAACAGAATGGTCTCCCAGATCCTGGAGAAAATGATCAATCAATACTATTGATACTGATTTTACTTCTGTCAGTGATATACATAACCAGGGATCATATAGTCCAAGGTTTAACAAAGAACTGAGTCCCATTCTCTGACCATAGTGTTATGCTATGTAGTTCAGAGGAGAGAGAAAGGACATGGAATTTCCCTGAAGCTAAGCCCCAGAATGACATTGCCTTCTGGATATGAACTCCACTATCTTAAGCTCCTGCTCTAACTCAAATCACAGCTGGGCTCTTGGACCCAACCGGAACAGAGAACTTGTTTTAAGCCAAATTCCCATTTAACCTGGGGTTCTGATACGGGTAGACATATTTGTCAAACTGGTGAGACACTGAGCCCAAAACTCTTATTGGATGGAGTATTAAGAAGAATACAAGTGAAGGCTCACACAAATTGAGTCAGGCTACTTCAATACGCAAATATTGGTCCAACCAGAAGCATCAGCATGACTCAGAAGCTTAGGAAATATATTATCTCAAGTCCCAATTCTGACCTAGTGATTTGGAATCTGCATTTTTAACAGGATCTTCAGAAGTCTAAGAAGCACAGATTTTGCCCTTAGTTGAGGGAAGAGGGTGACAACTTCAGAATCAGGTGGCTAACAGTTATCAGACTGCTTTCTCTCAGGTTCCTATCTGAGTGCTATGGCACCACTGGAAGAACTACATCACTGAAATCTGTTAACTGGTTGAAAAAAGAGGAAGGATTGATTGCTTTGGTACATGAAGAGCACATTAGGCAAATTGAGGGAAGTACATGCTCTCCCACTTTGCCAAACACAATCAAGGTAGCTTTTAGCCAATACTCAAAGACCTGTACAGACTCCTCAAATATCTGCTCCTTTGCTCTGAGCAAATGACCTCCCAGAGCTGACCTCAACAATCAGATCGCTTCAGTCAGCTTTTTCACAGCTGTGACTAAAAGACCTGACAAGAACAATATGAGAAGGAAAAGTTTATTTGGGGGCTCATGGTTTCAGGGTTCAAGGTGAGGCAGAACATCAAGGTGGAAGAGTGTGGAAGAGGTCTGGCAACCAGAAAGCAGAGAGGAAATAAGGTCAGCTCACCAAATGTTTACCCAAAAGGCACTCTCCAGGGACCCCCCTCCTCTAACCACACCTATCAGCCTACAGTTACCACCAAACTAATCCCTATTAGGGGATCAATTCTTTGATTGGATTAAGGCTCTCATAACCTGATCATTTCACCTCTCAGTCATTTTGCACTGTCTCATATATTGAGCTTTTGGGGGACACCTTTCACCCAAACCATAACATCCTGCACCTTGGCCACCCAGTCAAAAGCTCAGGACAATCTCACAATGCAAAATACATTTAGTCCATTTTCAAGAGTGTCCATGACTTTAGTAGTTCCAAAAATGCCCAAAAGTTCAAGTCCAAAGTCTCCACTGAGATTTAAGGCAAACTCTTAGTGTGAGTTCCTATTAAAAAAAAAAAATCCAAGTTACATGTGTCCCAAAGACAAAGACACATAGTTAATACTTCCATTCAGAAAAATATGGGCATAGAAAGAAGGGATGGGACTAAAGCAAGACAGATCCAGCTGGGCAAAAAGTCCAGTAGTTTCCTGTCCAGCTTCTGGACCAGCTTCTGGCATCACAATGTTCTCTACAAAGGGCTTGTGTAGCTCTGCCCCTGTGGCCTTGTTGGTTACAGTCCACATGGCCTCCTAGTGGCTTGCCTGGGCTTGATTTCTGTAGCTTTCCTCAACAGAGGTTCCATGATACTGGTATTTCTTAATCTCAGGGGGCTCCCCTGCAGCTTCAGCTTTCTCCTCACATCTCCATGCATCACCCTCTCGGGGGCTACCCAAGAGACTCAGACCCTAGGGTATTTTGTCTGGCCTCCTGCATCCTCTAAAATCTTGGTGGAAGACTCCATGACCCCCTAACTCCAGCATCCTACAATCCTGCAGAACAAACACTGTGTGGTTGCTGCAAGGTCTAACGCTGTCTTGAGCAGTAGCCAAGCCTCCTGCAACCCTGGCTGCAGTATACTCTGAGTGACTGGGTGGCTGAGCACACTGAAAAACCTTCTTAGCTCCCCCCGCCCCCCGTGCAAGCAGGGTGCCCCACTGGTCTCTTCTCATAGGAACTTTTACTCCTTTGAGTTTGAGATGGGTGTGTTCTTGCCAATTCCTGAGATGGCCTCAACCCATCTTTCTTACTGTCTCTAGTGGAGGTGATGTCTTTAACAATAGCTGCCTCCTTGGCCCCAGTTTTACTCAAAACTTTCTTCCTTTTTTTTCTTTCTTTCTTTCTTTTCTTTTTTTAAAGAGAGAGGAATAGTGAGAGAGACAGAGAGAAAGAGAGAAACAATTTTTATTTAGTTTTCCATGTGGCTTTTGTGGCTCCGAGACTTCATTGTGTATATGGTGCTGGGGTTTGAACTCAAGTACTGGCTCACACAGGGCAAGCACCATAACCGCTGAGCCACTGCTCCAGCCCTTACTCCCACCTTTCAAGTCCAAGTTTTTCAAATCTTTCTGCTCTTTTTGCTTCTGATTATCATAATAAACTTGGCTAAAAGCCACCAGCAATACTCATGCCACTGCCTGAATACTATGCTCCTGAGAATTTTCTTCCATCAGATTAAGAAGTCCATCACCATTAAAACCAGCCTCACAAAAAGTTTCAGACCGTGGGCGAAACGCAGACAACCTCTTAGCCAGAATGCAACACAAATGGCCTTCAGTCCAGTTTCCAGTTTCCTCCTCTGAACCTCCTTCATGAGCCCTGTTTTTTGCTGTGCACAGTTCTATAGCCATTCTGGTCTTCTGAGCTCCCACCAGAATCACTCATTAAACTCCACTTACAACAATCCAAAGGTTTTCCGTATTGCATCACTGAACTTTCCAATATTCCCCCCTACAAATTCCAATAAGCTCCAAAAGCTTCTAAACCACACAGTCAGGCAGTCACAGCAACGGCCGCACTTCTCAGTACCAATTTCCTTTTAGTCAGCTTTTTCACTGCCATGATTAAAAGACCTAACAACTTTAGGAGGAAAAGTTGATTTGGGGGTTCATGGTTTCAGAGTCCATAGATGGCTGAATCCATTCCTTGGGACTCAAAATCATGAGCCAAAAATAAACCTAAACATCATGACAGAAGAGTGTAGCAGAAGGAAGTGGCTCAAGGGATCACATCATGAAGCACAGAGGGTGACTCCACTCACCAGATACAAAATATATGTATACCCTCTAACAGCATACCTCCAGCCACACCCACCAGCCTACAGTCACCAACCACTTAATCCCTATTAGGAGATTAATTCACTGATTGACTTAAGACTCTCATAACCCAATCATCTCACCTCTCAGTCACTTTGCATTGTCTCACACATATTGAACTTTTGGGGGATAACTTTCATCTAAACCATAACATGAACATCTTTGTTTTCTATCAAACACCCAAATGTACTTGGTTTCCCCCCTGTGTTAGCAAGCTTCCAACTCTGCAACAAATTCCTATGATAAATCAACTTACAAGGTTTATGTTTGGCTCACAGTTTCAGAGGTTTCGTTGCATAGTTTGTTCTCCCTATTGCTTCTGGGTCTGTAGTAAGACAGAACTTCATAGTGGGAACATGTAGAAGAAGTTGCTTCTTTCCTCATGACAGACAGCAAGCAAAGACGAAAGAAGGAATCAAGAGACCAACATTCCACAATCCTATTTGAGGGCAAGCTCTTAAGACTTCTCTCTTGGGGACTGGAGTGGTGGATCAGCGGTTACAGTGCCTGCCTTGCATCAAGGACATGGGTTTGAACTCCAGCACCATGTATACAACAAAGTGTTGGAGCAACAAAAGCCATATGAAAACATAAATTAAAAAAAGAAAAGAAGTTACCCATCTTAAACATTCCACCACCTTCCAATAGCACTAAGCCAAGGACAAAGCTTTGGGGGAAATGCTAGATCCAAACTATAGTACTTGGGGCTGGAGCGGTGGCTCAGTGGTTTCGGCGCTTGCCTGGCAAGCACGAGGACCTGGGTTCGAATCCCAGCACCACATACACAACTAAGTGTTAGAGCAACTAAGGCCATATGAAAAACTAAATAAAGTTGTTTCTCCCTTTCTCTGTCTCTCTCTCTCTGTCCCTCTCTTAAAAAAAAAAAAACTGTAGCACTCCTGTACATCTCTCATCAAAGGAAAAGGACTATTCTTCCTACATGAAGTTAGCTCTGCAGGGTTACTTTAGATTCAGACATCTGCTATCTTCTTAGAGACCATGCTGTATCAATTACTCTGTTCACTGGCTCCATCGTGTTGGTATTGAAACATGCTGAATTCTCTTCCAAGTTTACTTTAAAAAGAAGGGGATCTTCCAGCCACCATATGTTCCAAAACTACTGAGTAAACTTTCTTATCTAGCAATTTTGACTTCAAAATAACTTATTATAATATCTCAAGCATACAAAAATAATTTGTACCCACTACACAAATTGCATAAATCTTAACATCATCCATGTTTGTCCCAGATACATTTTTATTTACAAAATTAAATAGTATAGTTTCTGCTAAGAAGCTGATACAGACCTTAAGTTGGTACAGACACTGCTCATGAATGTTCTTTCTATGAATGTGAACCCTTTTGAAACTTAGAGTATTATATTATAAACTTGTTAACTTTAATTAAAAGGCAAAATGTCATATAGCTTATTCTGTAACTGGCTTTCACATAAACATTTTTTTCGAGATGTTATCATGTTGACATCATACTCTCCATATTTCCGTGATATTGCAAGCATATATGTTTACTGCCTTATAAAAACCACATGACATTCTAACCTCTGTTTTATGTTGTCAGAGTTTGTAAGATTCTCTTGTATAGTTACCCATCCTCCTCTGCTCATGATTTTCCCTTCATGTTGGCCTTGCAATCATAATCACAGTCCTTCTGCCTGATGTGTGCCTTTTAGAATCTTCTTTAATGAGAGTGTGTTGTGGGGAAATTTGCTTAGTTTTTGTCTGGAAATATCTATCTAGTAATTGGCTCTCATCCTTGAAAGATATATTTGCTAGGTGTGTGATTCTAGGTTTACAAATTTTTCTCTCAGCACAATGAAGATGCTAGTCCAGTTTTCTGGCTTCCATTATTTTTTTGCTGAGAAATTTATTACTTTAGTTCCTATCCTTTGAAGGTTATCCATTTTCTTCAATCCAGCTCTGTTTCAGGCCTTATCTTTGCCTTTGGCATTCCTCTGTGACATGGAAGATGTGGAATTTTTCTTAATTGTCTTGCTTTTGTTGGGACTCACAAATCTGAGGATAGATTATCTTATCTCTTCTGGAAAATTCTCAGCTATTACCTATGTGACTATTGCTTCTGCTCCATTCTCTATCTTTTCTCTTTCAACTTTGATTAGACTTGTACCAGAACATCTTTTCATGCCTCAACTTACGATTATTTTATTGCTTTGGGTCTGTGCTACATTCTAGATAGCTTTTCAGTTCTACTTGTGCTTCTTCCCCACACACACACCCAGGAAACAAAGCATCTATTTGGTCTTTAAACACTTAAAATGCCTGCCTGAGTAGGCTCTTTTCTCAGGCTTGTGTGTTCTGCTCAGCTGCTCTGTCCACCATGCTCACTAAGGCGTTTCCCGGGAAGTAGAAAGTCAGGGGCTTCCGAATCCATGTCCTTGTAGCCAATGCCCATTCAGGCCACTGCCACCACTGTTGGCCTGTTTGACCTCAGGGCACCATTCTCTAGCCACATGATCTCATCCCAAGCCAGGTCCTGCTGGTCAAACCTCTTATCAACGTACAGGGCCTGGTACAGCTAGGAGGGGGCATTACAGAGCTCATAGTACTTCAGGGCATGGCTAATGGTACCTTTCTGGGGGTTGCTGCAAAGCTGGTGCATGGTATTCATGCTCCCCAGGGGCTCTGGTACTTGTAATAGGACATAAGCATCATCCCCTTGGCTGGAGACATTCATGCAGACGTACATGCCATAGATGATGTACACATACAGGGTCCTGGGTTTCATGAACATGCTAGGTTATGGGGCTCTGCCAGCTACCCCTCGAGTGGGCAGCTTCATCCTCTGACTCCAGGTATACTCAGTCTCCACAATGAGGCCATGAAGCTCGGTGCCATCAGCAAGTCGTTGGACAAGGACCTGTCCCAGAAAAGCCTGGGTCAGTGGGATGGCTGGCTGGTCAAAAACTCTTACCCCAGCCTGGTTGGGTGACCCTTTGGACTGGAGAAATAGATGTTTGCTGGGGAGCCAGGTCTGAAGATGCTCTCAAGTGGGTCTCCATGGGAGAAGGCATCATCTGGGGTGTGTCCAGTGGGCTCTGCTGCAACTCTACCTCTATCAGTCATCGTTGGTTTTTTGTTTGTTTGGTTGGTTGGTTGGTTGGCTCTGTGTGTGTGTGTGTGTGTGTGTGTGTGTGTGTGTGTGTGTGTGTTTGACTCATTTTGTTGGAAAGATGCTCTAGGCTCTGGCTGGCCCCAAGTAATCCAATAGCTTGGGGGCTCTTGGCCAGTGGACTTGTCAGGGAAATGGAGGTCCTACTGGGGCCGGTGGGCACTGGCAAGCTCTCTGGTTAGTCCACAGGCTCTGACCCCAGGAATGCCAGGTGTGCACTCCCCCAGACCCTGCTGAGCACCTGCATCCAGTGGATCCAATGTGTGCCTTACAATTGCCTATTTGTGCTAGTTTATGACAATCATATTTTAAAGTCTAAAGTCCTTTTGTTAATATAATCAATCCTATTTCTATAGTCTTTTTGCCATTTTGTGTATTGAAATATTTTCTGTTTCTTGAAGCATATTAAATATACTTATATTGGGTGTTTAATAATTCCACTATCTGATTTATTTTCAGGTCAAATATTTGTATTTCTTCTGCTTCCTACTCACTATGCATCATTTCTTTGTGTGTATGTTATTTTTTTATTGTGGCTATATTTTCAGAAGTTTGAGAAAATTATTTAGGAACTGGTTAAAAAGCAAGTTCCACAGGGATGATTTAAACGCAAATTTAACTAAAATTTTGGCTAAATACTTTAACTTATTTGGGTGGCTTTGTTTTGGACTACAAATGTACATGAGGACTAGCTTGTGGTTATAAATTTTAAGATTTGTTTTTCTTCCCCTCCCCTACTCAACTCTCATATTTGAATTGAACAATTGTCTTTATAATTACCTGGTTTTGTGTTGATGATGAGAGTAAGTGGTTTGTTTCTAGTTCACACTTAGATGAAAAGTATAGCCATTTGGGATACCAACATTATGTGGGCCAGGAGAAGGATGAGGCAAGGGGCTCCTACTAGGCTTATCTTTTTGGACAGACCCTACACTGTGTACCTTAGAGCCACAAAATCCAAGACTCAAGGTTACCCAATTTGGCAAACAAGAGAAAGCTACTAGTGAATGCTGTTAACTTCTAGGTTCCTCAAAGCAAATTTTCTCCTTGCTTCTGGGTTCCTGATTTTACTTGCTTTGACCTCTGACTAGACCCAGGCATCATGCCAGTCAATATATTTCCCAACAAGTTTATAGCCAGTATGTTAGCAAGAGGAATTGCTGGAATTCCAGAATCCTTGGACTCTTCTGCTGAAATTGGAGCTTGTTTTTGTCAGTTTTCTGCTGCTGTGACTAAAATCTGACAAGAACAATTTTAGAAGGAAAAGGTTTATTTAGGGGCTCATGGTTTTTTAGAGGTCTATGTCCAGAAAAGGCCCGCTTCATTCCTCAGGGGGCTCGAGGTAAGGATGAACATCATGGCAGGTGTGGCTCCAGGGAGCAGGGAGCTCAAGCCACACATCAGGAAGCAGAAAGAACAGAGTCATAAACTCCACCCCAGGCATAGATTATATATACACCAAAGGCACGCCCCCAATGACCCACTTTCTCCAGCCACACCCTACCAGCTCACTGTTGCCAGTTGATCCCTATAAAGGGATTAACTCACTGATTGTTTTAAGACTTTTATAACCCAATCATTTCACCTCAGCCTTCCTGAATTGCCACATGTGAACTTTTGGGGGGACACCTCACATTAAACCATAACAGAGCTCTCACACTTTCTTTATACAAGAATAGTGTTTATGAAGCTCATGATCAATCAAGTCCCCCTCCTATTTAAAACCTAATGTGGGCTCCACATTGCCCTGTGGAAAAAAGTCCACAGCTTTAGCATGGTTTATCCTTCTTTTTCCTGAAGCTGAATTAAACTACCTGTAGTCTTCAGAAAAACCCATGCCCTCTTCCCCTGTAGGTTTTCACATGCTTTTGCCACTCCTTCCTTCTCTCTTTCTTTCTCCCATATTCTACTTTTCTTCCTAAGTCTTAGTCATCTTCAGATTTCAGTTTAAATGTTAGCTTTCCTAGGTGTCTGGACTGTGGGGTCCCTTCCTCTGTGGTCCTATTTAACTCTGTTAATGCAGTTGCATGTTTGCAGGTCTGTGTTCTTTAAAGTTCAGGACTATACCTTGCATCCCAATGCTAGAACTTGCCAATAGAGAACCTGGCAGCCAGTAGAGGTACAATGCTGATTCTTCGTAACACACTGTTGTTAGAAGAAAATCATCATCATGCTGAATGTCAGGAGACAGTGGTAGAAAGAGAAGTGACCACAAACCCTGCCTGCTATAGAAATGGTCATCAGAAGCAGAAGCTGGGTGCCAGGTGGACAGAGTCATCTAAGACCTCACTGGCACAGTCATCAGGTCCGGTAGGCATAGACAGATCCAGCCAAGGGAGCCTGGAGTAGAGGTAGAATAAATGGTGGAGGGGTCTAAACATCCTCATTTATGAACAAAGATTTCTTGGAGCCTCTCAGAAATCCTGAGTGACCCTTCACAGAGGTTTAGTGCTCTGAGTTAGTAAAGCAGAGGCAAATATGTGCAATGAGGTTTTTTGCTCTATTGTATATGTAGGGTGGTGAGGTCCAATGAAATTCATTTTGTACCCAGATGCTGTGACATCATCAACATGCCCCTGAACAAGCTTACCAATTTGTGGAAGAAAGAGAAAGTTAACAAAATATTAATTTGCAAGATAAGAAGTACCCATACTGAACAACCCAATTCCTAGTGTCAATAGCAAAAGAAAAGTGCCTAACACAACCACTACTTCTTTCATGGCCCCTGCCCACCAGCACTCTGAAATGTAAAAAAAGCAGAGGATGGATGGAGTTACTGACTTGCCAACACTTTTAGCTATACCATGTATGCTTGTTTATCTTTCCAATGATTTGTTTTACCTTTAAGTCTTCTGTAGCCCTCTGGAAAAAAAGAGGGCAACAAGTTTGGGTCTGAGGAGTGAAATGGCAGAGGAAATACCTGACAATCTTGAGGGTAGACCAGAAGACCATGTATGTCAAATCAGGAGTGTCTATTCTTTTTGAGGGCAAAATATAATACTCCTATGCTCAAGTTCCCTGGAGTTTTTGTCATGTTCTATACTCAATGACTTTTGAAAAAGTTACCATATTCAAAACTTGAGGTTCAAGTAGATAAAAGATAATGAGTGATCCCAGCCAGCCTCATGAGGGGGAGATGTTTCATATACGGACTAAAGGGACAGCATTTCCTAGGTCCAGCTTCCTACCCAGTGGGGTTCTAAGCCCTGTTTTATAACATTTGTGGTTGTCCAAGAAATATTAATAATCTAGATTTTTAAATATTCACTTAACACTCTTAACTCCTTGACAGATGGAGAACTCTGAGTTCATCAGATTCTGACTTCTGGTTGATAAATCAAGACTTGAATACCCTAAGCCAACTCAGGACTCCTACTCCAGCACCCTTTGGAGAAGAATCCTTTCATTATGAAATTCCTTCTTTCCTCTCTCTGATCTCCTGGGTCAGTTTGTAATATCATAAGTGTGGGCTATCTCAAGGGAAGGAAATGTGGATTTGTTTCCAAGTGGGCCCAGTGCATCATGGTATACCCACTCCTTGCCACAGAATCGCTAAAGAGGGGGTTTGGAGAGAAATAGAAAAGAGCAGTAGAACAAAAATTAAAAATGAATAAAGGAATCAGCCTTTTCCGAGAATAGAGTCACAACATCCCAATAGGCCTGTACATATTCCAGGAAAGGACAATATAGAGACAAGATAAAGCTATCTGTTTAATCATAACGCTGCATGCATCCCAACCAGGTACATGTCCTTGAACTAGAGGTCCTGCGCATGGCGTCTGTTTACAAATTAGGCAATTGGAGGTGCCTAAAAGTATTCATCTCTTTTACTACTTCCTTCAGTATGTATAATATTAGCAAAATGCCCCAATGGCTGGTAAATCATCTTTAATTCCTTTGGAACTCATCGTAGTAATGTTAACCATGATGGATTCTTGTGGTATTTAAAGAACTAGATTGTCAATTAGCTTTTATGAGATACATCACAGTCATCGGCCTCATATCGGACCTCCTTTTCCAAAGAAGCCAGTTATTAAAATGTACAATAATTTGCTTTTATTATAATCTATCTAAAAGCCAAAGCTAGTCTCCAAAATAATTTAAAGTTTTAAGTTGCAATCTAAGAGACCTTTTCTTCAAAATGACTGCATAATGTAGTGTCACCGTTCTTGGTTAATTATTTTGCAGAGTGTGAATTTCAGTTAATCGTTTTCTGCAAGGACCAAATAACATAGGTGCTTCCTAATAGCCTCTCCGGGAATAACTACTGTCCTTTCAGAAGCTAATTAATCAAGCCATGCTCGTAAAAACTTAAGTAACTACCCACCAGGGTGAGCATCCCCTGAGGCCTCCTTGCTACTGGAAATCACTTGCCCACTGCGTTGACCTTGGCAGAGAGAAGGGCAGTGAGTCAACTTGGCTTGGCACAGCACCCGCCAGGGACCTTCTATGCGATCTAGCATGGTCATCTGCTCAGGACAATCTGGAACTTTAAAACTTCATCTTCATTGTTACTGCCCTTCAGAATTCAGCCAGTGCCACCTGTGGCTTGAGGAGCAAGGATGGATGGTCACACATGGAAATGGAAAAATGAGGAAAAGCCCAGTCTGTTTCAAATTAAACAAATAGCTATGAGTTCAATTTGATCATCATTTTCCAAAGCCTTGGGGAAAACCAAATCAGGGAAATACCATCTCTGCTTTTAGCACCACATGGCACAGTGTTGCAGACAGATACACTCAAGTTAATGGCAGGATGAGGCAGAGTGTGTCGCTCTGGTGTCTGTGGCCCTCACTGTCAAAGTTACCTCATTGAACAATAATTTGTAGAATCTTGTCATTATGTGTACCTTCCCCATCACCTGTAAATTCCTTCAAGACAAAAACCATTCATCTCTGCATCTGAAGTACCTTGCTCAGTACTGGACACATTTCTGTTTAATATAATTATAATCACAACTAACATTTAATGAGCATATACTAAAAGCATAGAGGAGTTGCTTTACAAGTACCTCATATAATCCCTCCAACAATCTTATAAAGGATGCATGATGTACTATACTTTCCATTTTACTCATAAGAAAATTAAGGTTTGGAAAGACCAGAGTAATTTGTCCAAAGTCCAACTGCTATTGAGTGGCAGATCTAACAATAAATCCTCATTATCACTGATACATAAGTTTGTAGTCTTGACCATTGTGCATTACCATCTCAAGAGATACTCCAGAAAGCCTTAAAAAGTTACACACAAAAAAAAGAGAGTGATTCATTCCAAGCTGGAGCAGGAGAGGGAGGAAGCAAAGTACGCCATGAAATTCTGGAAATCTTGATGGAGGATGCAGTCCCTGTGCTAATCCTTAAAGTCAAGAGGGCCTTCAGTAGCATTCCCATCTGGAGAAGGAGGAAGGAAAGGGAGGCTGAGTATTGGTATGAATGCATGAGCCTGACGTTCTTTTTTTTTTTTTTAATTTTTTTTTGAACAACCTTACAAGATTTTAACAAAATAATATAAAATGTGTATAAAATGTGTAAATATTCTGGATATTGCAATTATCCCCAGGAGTGCCCCCCCCCCGTTACCCTCCCTTATCCCTCCCTTCCCTTTCCCTTTATAACTCTAAAAAAGGTATTAGATTGTAAAGCATTACATCTTATCTGGATTTAAGAGCCTGAGGTTCTATAGATTGGCTCTACCTCACTGTGTATTTCTAGAATCTGTGCTGACCTGATAGAGCTCAAAGTAGCAACTCCACTACTGTCATCATCTAAACTTACCAGCACGTTGACATTAACTCAAATGCAATACAAGTGAATCAGTGCACAAAATGATTTTCTTCCCTACACACACACCATGACAGCCTCAGGGAGGGAAGACAGGAGCTCAGTGGTCAGCAGCTTCTGGTCAAAAGAGATAACATATTTTGCACCTGATTTAAACCTTCCACATGTCAACAGTTCTAGTGATGGGTACCTAAAAATGAATGCCGTAGGCTTATCTTTATCAAGCCTCTTCCAGCCATGCTCAGAATTATGGGTCAATGATAGAGGGAGGAAAAATGGGCAAGGAAGTAACTGTCAAGAAAGGTATGTAAACGGGCACAGTCCAGTGGCCAGGGCACCTGCACATCATTTCTCAGTTTGGTTACATAACCGCAATCCATTCTATTGGATGTCCTAGAAAAAAATCTACCAGATGTTTGAATTCAAAGTATATTACATGAGCTGAGCACAAATAAACAAATCTGTTGTGTGGGGGAACACCCTCTTACCTATCACTTCCAAAATGAACTGTGCTGTTGAGTGACTCTCCCCAACCCCTTTTCAAAGATTAGTTTGAGCTGGCTCTGGAATATTTATTGAGGAGATCTTTCATTATAAAGCAGCCAAGTACCAGTTACCCGAAATATATGCAAGTTTTTAAAGTCTACATTCAAGGTTTAAAACCTTTTTGCTTATGAAAAATGTCCTACCTGGCCTCTCTCTGTCTCATTTGGGAGATTAAACGGTAGCTATATAGTTGAATTGCAATTCGCTTGGCTCTGAAGAAGCCATTATCATTGAAATTCAAGACCCTTGATCTAAGGTGTCTTGGAGAACTATAGTATGCTATATACTATATATTAGAGTACAACATACAATACAAAATTAGGCCTTGTAAAGAGTTACAGGAGAAAACCTTGTATGAAACAAAATATAGTTGTCATAACAACTGATCTGCATGGGCCGTGTGTCATCCAGGAAGTCTGAGGTGTGGATTCCCAATCCAGGGAATAGCTGGAATAGTCAAGAGTATATAGCAAGTAGGGCAACTCTATTCTGCTATAAAAATAGATTTTTTTTCCTCTTGAGTGAACAATGCAGGAATATAATTAAAGCAAAAGTAGCTTCAGTCTGGGAGGAACAAGGACATTAAAAGCCAAAGAATTATTCCAAAAGGGAAAGGATATGGATGGGAAGGACCCAAGAGAGACAGAATCTGGCAAAAGCAAAGAGAAGAACTGTAAGGACATCTCACACCAAACAGTGACAAGAAGGAGCCTAAGTATAAGGAAAGACAGAGGACAAAAAAGAATATAGAGACCTCATGAGACACATTTGCCACACATTCAGCATTCTGATTGAAAAAAAAAAAAGCACAAGGTTCTTATTAAGGTTCTGGTTTCTTTTGCCTTGCTTTGATGCTATTCAGATTGAGTCATTAGCCAACCTACTATTCTCTCAATACTAATTGTGTGCCTATAACTTTTTCAGTCACCATATGGCATCATTCAACAAACTATCTGTAACAGAATCACCAAAATCACTTGTTAGGAATGTGTATTCCTGAGCCCTCCTACAGACACATTTTTTCAAAATTCCTAAGGGGTAGGCCTGGAAATCTGAATTTTTAAAAGAGCATCCCAAATGATTCTTAGGTGTATTAAAATTTGAATATTATTACTGAACTACACAACAAAGTGTGGTCCCTGCTATCATGCAGTCTAATTGTGAAATTAATCAATGCTTAAGAATCTACGGGTTGGGGCTGGAGCGGTGGCTCAGCAGTTTCTGCGCTTGCCTGGCAAGCACAAGGAGCAAGGTTCGAACCCCAGCAGCACGTACACAATTAAGTGTTAGAGCAACTAAGGCCATGTGAAAAACTAAATAAAGTTGTTTCTTTCTCTGTCTCTCTCACTGTCCCTCTCTCTTTAAAAAAAAAAAAAATCTATGGGTTGAAGACAATTACAATTTTAAAAGTCTTCCAGGAAAATCTTATTGATCTCATTTTCCTCCCCCAGACAAATATGCCTTTCATTTATTTATAACTTGTGGATGATTGTTTATTTTCTACTTTATATTATTTATTTGTGCCCCTCCTTTTCTATAACTTGAGAACAGAATCCATCTCTGATTCATCTCTCTGATTCTTGAATGCTTGAAAGTATGAGAGAAGGAAGAAGGGATAAGAGAAGAAAGAAGGGAGGAGCTACAATAGCACAGAAATTAGGAAAGTCTTCCTAAAACAAGAAAGCACTGATGCCAAACCAGGATTTTACCAAACACAGAGAAGAGGAAAGGGCATAGATAGGTAGGTATGGGACAATTGCATAAGCAAAGTGATGGATAAGACAGAGCATTGTATTGACTGAAGTTGAAATGTATTAAATGCTCAGAACAACATTATAGCTTCAAAAATATTCTGATTAAAAATTCCATTTAAAATTCCATTAAAAATATCATATACATAACACAGGGATAAATTTTAAAAATACGTGTAAGACTTCTATACTGAAAATTTTAAAACACTGCTAAGAGAAACTAATGAAGTCCTAAGTAACTTGATAGATATACTATCGTCATCAATTAGAAGACTTGGTATTATTGAGATGTCAGTTCTTTCCAACTGATCTGTAGATTCAGTGCAATTCCAAACGGGCTTTACTGTAGATTCAGTGCAATTCCAAATGGGCTTTAAGTGGGCATTTTTGAAAGTTAAAAAAAACTGATTTTAAATCTTACTTGGAAATGCAGAGGATCAAGAATAACCAAAATATTGTTTTAAAAACCAAGACGAGGGACCTATCCAACTTCAAAACTTATTATAAAGTTTTAGTAATTAAGAAAATGTGTGTTTGGGAAAGAATGGACAAGTAGGTCAACAGAACATAATTAAAAGACCAAAAATATGTGCCTACACATACAAAAATCAAATGGTTTTTGACAAGGATGCTAAAGCAATTCAATAGGAAAAAGAAAACTTCTTCAACAAGTTTTTTAGAACAATTGGAAATTATATATACTCACACTAAACACACAAATTAATTTGAAATAAATCTTAGGCTTAAAACAGAAATAGCAATATTTCTATGAGAAAATATGGAGAAATATCTCCCTGACCTTGGTGTGGGCAAAGATTCTTTGCTCACAAAAAGTATTAACCATGAAAGAAAAAACTATAACTTAGACTTCATCAAAATTTTAAAAATCATCCTATCATCAGAAAACATCATTAAAAAAATAAACAGGCAAGCTAAAGATGAGAACAAATACTCACAACATACCTATCTGATTATATATATTTTCTACAACTCAATTATAAAAGAATAAATGACCTAATTATAAAACGCAAAAAAAAAATGAATAGATATGTCATGAACAAAGATTTACAAATGGCCAATAGGCATAAAAAAAACTCAATGCTATTAGTTGTTGGGGTCTAACCTTCGGTCTGACCTCCACTCCGTTGCATCAGCTGCCCTGGAATGATATTGTTACTATTTGTATAAATTCCTTCAGGAGGGGCTGCTAGGTCGTGCTTTGTTATACAAAAGGTCAAACAGAGTGGGTCCGAATGTGTCGACTACAGAATGTTCCTAACTTTTGTCTGTACTGAAATCTACATAACACCTGGCAACTCCCTTAGAAGGATTATTGATTCCTTGGCTGTCTCCCCTCCTCCTCTATAAAAACCCGTGTGCCTTAGTAATAAACGGATTCTGAGCCGCCATCAGCTGCGAGTGGTTGCCTTGTTTCCCCAGCTGGGAGGGAAGGGGTCCCCGGATGAGGGGGGACCCGGGTTCCAGCCGTCGGCACTCACCCTCCTCCTGATCGGCTCCCGGGGGGACAATCCAGCTCCCCACAATTAGTCACCAGAGAAATGGAAATGAATGCTACAATGAGATGTCACTCCACACCCACTAGAATGGCTAAAATGAGTTTTCTCATTGAAAGCACCAAATGTGGGAGTAGACATAAAGCAACCAGAATACTCAAACGTTGCTAGTGGAACTATAAATGATAAAATCATTTTGAAAAACTTTTTGAGAGTTTCTTAACCTTTTAACAAAGTTAAACACACATCTTATGATCCAGAAAGTCCACAAAGATAAACTAAGAAAAGTGAAAATATATGTCCATAAAAATCCTTAGAAACAAGTGTTCATAAGAAGTTCATTCATAATAATCCTAAACTGGAAACACATGTTCATCAAAGTGAGTGTATAACTGATAAATTCATGTAGTGGGCTACTCCTCGGCAAGAAATGTTACCAACGTGGATAAATCTCCAAAAATATTTTGTTGTGTGAAAGAAAACACACACATACACACACACACACACACACACACATACACACACACACACACACATTGTATTTTGTTTATATGAAATTCTAGACCTGGCAAAACTACAATAAAAGAAGTCAAACAAAGGAAGGAACTGTCTGAAATTTGTGGGGTGACAGTTAGGTTCTGTCTTAAAATGGTTGTTGGGGTACATGAGTGTAAGCATTTGTCAAAACAGTTCAAACTATACATTAAGATCTCAGTATTTCACTGTTTGCAAATTATATCAATTTGCATATCTCAAATTATATCAATTTTATATCTCAAATTTTTACATAATTAAGAACAGAAGAGACTACATTGTGATAAGAACCTCTAAATCTTAATGGCTTAGTACAACTAACATGTACTTCTTGCTCAAAGTGTACTGCAGAGCTGGGCAACTCTCCAGGACATCTTTCCTTACTGTTCTGACTTATGTTGAGATCAGGCCCCACCTACATTATTTCTAGGCATCTCTTCATGAAGCCTCTTCCAGTTTCCTTGACAGAGGAAGAGAGGTGTTGAATCATGGAAGGATGTTAAACTATCTCTGCCCAGATGTGATATTAAGTCACTTCCTCTCACATCCTTCTGGCCAGGATTGGTCATATGATCCTAGGGAAATGCAACAAGTTGAAAAATACAGATTCCAAATGCCGATGAAAGAAAGAATAGCTAGATATTGGTGAATGCTACAATTGTTTGCCACAATTCCAGTCCTTAGGACCCTTCCATTTTAGCAAAGAAGAATAAAACCTAGCTTTCCGTAAGCTGATTATTTTATCTCAAACTAGACCTGGTCTTAGAAAACAAAATGCCCTTCTTTCCACAAAGGGAGATTAAGTAGGTGATTCATTCATTTCCCTTCTCCAGCCATGACTGACCTAATATTTCTTCATAGACAGAAGTAAAAATTCTATAAATGTACCTAAAGAAAATATAACAAAGAACAAATCTGTGAAATCAACTGAAGAAGTTAGAGCAGATGCACATCCAAGTTCAGCAGGAAGGAAACACATGGATTGCTGAGGAACCTCTGAGGGACAGAGAATGACAAATGACTGACAGACCAATCTGGTCCAAAATAAATTATGATTTGGGATAATGGATATGACTAACCCATGCTGCTGTGGAAAAATTAGGCATTATGAAAGAAAAAAAAAACAGTTTTTATCTGGTCTAGCATGACAGTTTGTTGCTTGCCAAAAATCTTTTATAGCCTTAAGACTTTCTATGCTGGTGTGCTGGAGAAAGGCCCACTATAGCAAGCACAGGAAAAAAATGGGAGCAGGGGGATACAGTCTGTTTTTTAACTATCTTTTGTGTTTGAAATTTGTACAAAAGGTTTTGAGTACTAGAACAATTAGAAGAGGAAAAATATGTCAGATCAAACAAGTGAGATATCAGGGACTCTAAGATGTCTGGGAGACACTATGGATTAATTTTGTCTGAAACTTGAAAAGAAAAGCAGGCACTCTTTCTAAACCAACACAGGGAATTTTCTGATCATGTAAGCACAGAACAATCAGAAAGTAGATTGTGTAACTGTTCCCATAAATTGCTCAAAGGTTACCTCTCATCCAGTAGACAGGGACTCATGTTGCATTATCACTGAAGTCCAGCTCAGAGAGGGAACAGAGAGAATATTAACATCCCTGAAGAATTTCCATTCACTTTGGAAGAGAGAAACATAGCTTGATTGCAGGATGGGTTGAGAATGTGTTGCATGCAAACATATCATCAGCTTTGTTGATCTAGTGCCTATTCCACTCATTCCAGAAAATTGCAGAAGAATGATTGCAGGGTGCTAAAGAAAGGCTGTCAGCTGTGAACCTAGTGATTGACGTGACTTGTTTAAGTGTATTCAACCAAAACCAATTTTGGGTGTCCAGTCCTACCTTTTTATCTTTTTGGCGCTGTATTTTAAATACTCCATTTAGACCATTGGCTGATGTGGTAGTCATGACTATCTCTTAAGTGAAAGAGAACCCAATTCAAATTTCTTCTTAAAATGAAAAAGAAAGAAGGAGAATTTACGTAATTTATACACCTGAAAAGTTCAGACATAAAACTTCAAATAGAAATTTATCCAAGCTTTCACATGATATGTACCCAATCTGTCTCCAAATCTTTGTTTTGCTCTATTTTGCTCAGTATTACTTTCGGTTACTTGTAATATCAAGATGACACCAGGACTCCTATGATTACCTTCTTACAGTTGTACATCTGATAGATAAGTAGGAGACTATTTTCCTATAAATTCCATGTGCATGCACTGACTTATACTCTTTAACCAATATCTCCATCTTGGTATAAAGAAACAATTACGGTGGCCAAGAGATATTACACTGATTGGCTAGGTTTGACTCACATGGCAACCCCTAAACCAATCACCTATAACTCCTACGATTTGGTGCTCTGATTGGCCAAGCAACAGTCACATGTTCTGCCTAGAGGTGAGTGGAGCACTACCTGAACCAGTCCACAAGAATTTCAGGCACGCATCCAAAGAAGCAAAATTGGACTCTTGGGTAGCGGGGAAGACATCCACTATAACCAAAGCTATCAGTATGTCTTAATATTATATGATGGAAGTAATTTCACGAGAATTAAGGTTAGGATTCATACCTACTTTTTAAAATTATAGAATCTGAGAATTGAAAAGAATATCAAAGGTTAAAAAGAAAAACAACCACAAAAATAATTCCCAAACCTGGTAAGTTGCAGTCAAATCTTAACTTGAAAAATGGAATGGAAAAGAGAGATGTGAGAGATCCTTCAGTTTTATAGGGTAAAAATATTAGTTGAGTGAGTAAAAGGAAGAAAAACATTTACAGATCATCTTTTTTTTTCCTTAAGTAGAGTTTTTTATTATTATTATTCTTTTATTTTTTTAACATTTTTTAATTTTATTTTTGAACAACCTTACAAGATTTTAACAAAATAATATAAAATGTGTATATATTCTGGATATTGCAATTATCCCCAGGAGTGCCCCCCCATTACCCTCCCTTCCCCTTCCCACTATAACTCTAAAAAAACTTTATTTAGTTTTTCACATGGCCTTAGTTGCTCTAACACTTAGTTGTGTACGTACAGAAACTAACTGGGGTCATCAAAAACTACTTTACTCTCTCTTCTGAAGGTGACCTAATTATTTCCCACTAGGCTTCACTACCACCTCTCCATCTCTCAACATCATCACAGTGAAGATCAAACTTCCAAACATGACCTTTTGCGGGGGTGGGGGATGTGTGTCCAACTCAAATCGTATGCAAACTAAAATAACAATAATAAAAATATTAAAATTTATAGGAAATTTTAAGTAAAGAAGTGGTATATTTTAAGAAAGTCACAGCAGGAGCTGGAGCAGTGGCTCAGTGGTTGCAGTGCTTGCCTGGCATGTGCGAGGACACAAGTTCAAGCCCCAGCACCATATGCACAGCGAAGTGTCAGAGTAATGGAGGCCACATGAGAAACTGAAATGAAATTGATTCTCTCTTTCTCTCTCTCACTGTCCCTCTCTCTTTTGAAAAAGAAAAAGAAAAAAGGAAGACACAGGAACACTAAAAATTAAATTATTTGAACTTAAAAATACAATAACTGAAATGGAAACCTCAATTGGATGGTGCTATAGACAGAAATATTGATATCCTGCCAAAATTCATATGTCAAAACATAATGCCTAATGTGATGGCATTTGAAGATTGGAACTTAGGGAAATCATTAGTTCATGAGAGTGGGGCTTTTATTAATAGGATTAGTACTCTTATAAAACAGACCCCAGAGGACTCACCTTCTCCTTTCATCATATAAGGACACAATGAAAAGATGGCCATCTGTGAACTAGGGAGTAGGCCTTTGCCAAATACAAAAATCTGCTGGTACCTTGTTCTTAAACTTCCCAGGCTCCAGAAACATGAGAGATAAATTTATATTGCTTATAAGCTCCCTAATTAGTGGTACTTTCTTAGAGCACTCTGAAAGGACCACAATAGATAGACTTAATAGCCAATTGAACAATGCAGAAGAAAAAAATCAATATATTTGAAGGCATGTCAATAGAAATTATCTAAAGCCAAAGTCTACTGAAACCCAGAGAGAAATAAAAGGATTCTTAAAAACAAACAACAACAACAACAACAAAAAAAAAAAACTAGTCTCAATGAGTTGTGGTATAATGTAAATGGTCCCACACATGTAATCTGGAGTATATGAAGACAAAGCAAGATAGAGAAAAGGACAGACTATAAGGGAAAAGAGCTCATTTTTTCTGAGTTTGATGCAAAACAGCAATTTCCAGAACCAAGAAATTCAGGATATTGTAAGAAGAATAATTACAAAGAAAATCATAATTTAAACACATCATAATCAAACTCTTGAAACTGAGAAAGAAAATCTTTAAACCAACCAGAGTAGGAAAACATCCCTCATATGCAAGGAAACAATAAGAATAACACCTAACTGCTCATCTGAAGTAATGGATACCAGAGAATGTCTGAAATATGTGGACCATAATGAAAAGGGCGAGAAAAGTGTCAACACTGAGTTCTAGATCTTGTGAAACAGCCTCCAAGAGAATAGGTGAAATAAGTACATTTGTAGCTAAATTAAAGGGGGGGAATTTTGTCACCAGTAGACAATAAATGCTGAAGAGAAATGATACCAGATGGAAATTCAGATCTATGAGAAGGAATTAAAAGCACTAGAATGCTAAACATGTGGGTAAATATAAAGTTATGTTTTCTTTTCTTAATTTATTGAAAAAAACATATGGGCAGATATTATCTGTGTCTCTCAAGGTATTCATTTGCCCATGAATCAAGATGTCTATTGGCAATCTAAATTCTATAAATTGTTATGTCTGTCTAGTGTTGCTTGGATCCATTTTTTTTTTTTTTTTTAGAGAGAAACAACTTTATTTAGTTTTTCACATGGCCTTAGTTGCTCCAACACTCAGTTGTGTACATGGTGCTGGGGTTTGAATCCAGATCCTCGTGCTTGCCAGGCAAGCGCCGAAACCGCTGAGCCACCGCTCCAGCCCCTGGATCCATTTCTTGAATTGCTATGGACACCAGCTCTTTGAAAATCTTTTTTAATATCTCACTTCTTGAGAGAATAAAAGTAAAAGCTGCTTAGGGATACCCTGAGTGTTAGAGTGAAGTACCACAACTCCACCAAGACACCATGATGTGGGAACAGGCCAAAAGCTAACACCCTGAGTAAAGGGGTCACTCAAGACAACCATCTGGATCACGCCGTGGCTACAGGCCTGGAAACAGGAGAAACCACAGAGACTGTGCCATGCTGCTTTCCCTGAGGATTTCTAGTATGGATTTTAGGGGGGTTATCCTTTCATCATTCAACACACATTGACTGAGTGTCCATTACAGAGATGACCACAAATGAATGTTAGATGAAGAAATCATAGTAGCATTAGTAAAACTAAAAATTAAAATAGATAACAACCAATCAATAGTTATTATGAACCAGACATTGCACTAAGTACTCATTTTGCATCTATTAATTTAACATTCAAAACAATTGCTATCTATTTGTATTTCCACAAACGAGGAAACAGAGGCTCTTGAAGTCTCGGCACATGGTAAATGGTAGAGGTGGAATTTGACCTCAGGCGCTTGACTCTGAGGTACAGCTGCTGATCACTACAAACAGGACCTTCAGGGACATGCAGAAAGAGATTGGTGGATCCAGAATGCAGACTGCTTCTTCCCAGGAGAGTCAGGTAAGCCTCTATGGAAAAGGGGAATGTGGATGGGCTTTGGTGGTGGAATATGGACTTAGAGGGACTGGCATTCCGTGAGAAAGAAAATGATTTCAGGATGCCTGAGCACCAAGACCAGGAGCGCCTGTCAATAAGTGCTGCTGGCCACTGAGGGCATGCCGATCTCTGGACTGGGTGGCATAGACAGGGTCTCGGGACTGAATCAGATGTGATCCCAAAAGAAAGCTCAGCCCAGTAGTTCACAGGCAGGCAGGTAGGTCCTAATTAGACCCACCATGGATGAGGTTGTAAACCAAAAGAGTCTTTTGTTTCAAGTGTAGCCACTTGTGAATCAAAACATGAAGGCATTTTCCTTCCCTGCTGTGAAAGTGAGATTTGTGAAATTCAAATAAATTTGTCAAAAGCAAGCCCAGGTTGGCAGGCCCTTTCTCCAACAAAAGAGATGACTGTAGACAAACATGAAGGAAGAGAGGAATGCAGCAAGCAAGTGACAGAAACTTGACCAACACATTCGCCTGCCACATTAGTAGTGCTGGTATACTCATAATGCTAATTTTTAATTCCGATGCTTTCATATAGACAAATTCAGTCACCCAAAGCAGAAATCAGCAGACATCTGAGATCCTCTTTCCATTTTCCACATCACTTCAAGCATCAAGTCTTACCAGTATTGGCAAATTGAAAATAAACAAAAATATTCCCACTTCTTCCTATGTATTCACAAACTCTTCCTCTGCCGCTGTTCAGCCCCCATCTCTCTGTGCCACAGCCTCCTAAGTGATTTCACTGCTTCAAGTTCATTTCCCATGTGTTGCACTCTCTCTGCTTCTGCCAAATCAGCCTTGCTCAGTATAAAGCAACATCCACCTTCTGTCTAAAGCCCTTCAGTGGCTTCTCACTGTACACAAGGTAGATTTTATGACATGACCTATGAGGTCCTTTGTGACCTCACTTGCCTTTTCCCCATGTTCCTCTCCACCCACTACTCTGAGCACTGTTAGCTCTCTGGACCCCTCCAGCTCCTTTTGTATGCCCTGCTATTTAATACATCGTACACTTCATGACACAAGGTACACTTTTTCCAAGGAAGCCTTTCCTCCTGTGTCTGCCTACAGGGCTCACTCTAGCATTTCCAGCCCTGGAGAGACTTCACTGTACCTTTTCCTTTGAGTGTTTACCGGCTCCTGGACTTAACAGCAAAGACTGAATATATAGCAATAACATAGCAGATAGGCTTGTATTTCCTAAACAAATGAGGGTCTTTTGTCCTTTGCTTTTCCTACCTGTCATTACTCTCTTCTCTCTACTTCTATTTCCACCTGTGGCAGCCCCAGTATCACTTCCTGATCATTCTTCCAGAGTTAGCACCCACTGACAACCTTCAAGAATGAGTTTCAGCTGGTCCCAATGGCACACACCTGTAATCCCAGCAACTCTGGAGGAAGATCACAAGTTCAAAGCCAGCCTCAGCAACTTAGTGGGGCCTTAAACAACTTAATGAGACCCTGTCTCAAGGTAAAAAATAAAAAAGGCAGGGGATGTGGCTCATTGGTTAAGTGCTGCTGGGTTCAATCTCTTGTATCTCCCCCAGCCCAAAAAATGACTTTTACCCCCATTCCAGCCAAGCATTAATTTCCAAAATGGCACAATTCCTCTTGCTGGGGCTCACCTTCATTCAGCCAGCAACGATCAGCATCAGCTCACAAGGGGATAGAAGCACTAACAGGAAATATGAGTGAGAATGCTGGGGGCAGCCAAGGGAGAAGACTACCTTGAAAAGTAAGCCTGCTGACAACCAGAAATTCTTGTTTCCAGACTCTGCTGGAGAACCATGAAGACAGCTTCTCACAGATTCTTAGAGGGTCCTGTTGAGAGGTGCAGCTCACCTCGTTAGTCTGAACCAGTTCAACTCAACAGATTCTTGCTACACACTTGTGAGCTTCCAGGTGTGGGTCTCCTCCTTTCTGAACTCCCACTCTGAGAAGAAGATGCCATGTCAATGTAGTAATGTTGCCAAGGGACTTAAAAGGAAAACACGTGTAGGAGGTTAATCATTACTAATGAAAAAGGTCTTTGCTTAAACACTTAGGAAATATTGAGTTAAAATTGAACAGGTGTCTTTGGAATTCTTAGGACCTTCAAAGTGCCAGTTGTTACTTCAAATCTCTAAGAGCAGGGTCCAGTTTGCAGTATTCTTGGCACAGAACCCTTCTTGCTTGAGGGACATATCTTTGGATGGCTTTTTACCAAATAAATTATAAGAAATATGACTATAGATCCTTATGATACCAGATCCCAGTGCACCAATTACAAAGAGGCCCAGGGGGGTAAAAGACAACTGTAGGGCAATTTCAGACAAAGGTTTTTGTCAAATGAGTGCCCATATGGGGTGTTAAAAGAATGTCAGTTAATCTGAAGCAAGAAGGGAAAAGCATTCCACACTTGAAAAAGCTTGGAGGTATGAGCTGCCACGGAGCCAAAGAACTACACATCATCCTGTATCATTGAAGTATAAAGTGCTAAGGGGTACTGACAGGGAGATGAAACTGATCAGGCCAGCAGGGGAGAGCCAAAAAAGGATATTTTAAACAAGCAAAGGTGTTTGAGCTTAATTGTTGCTTTATTGCATTGATTTCTTTATTGGTTAATAGCATTCATTCATCTATTTCTTTATCCACTTATTCAACCAATATTTAATGACTTTGTGAGGTACCCCACTCCAGAGAGTGGAGGAGTCTAGGATGAATTCAGGGGACTGGAGATCAGTCACTGCCTGGAATCCCTAAGCTCCACAGATGCACATAGGTCCCTCAGCATCCAGTCTAATCCACCATGACCACCACCACATCATCTTGCTCCTCATGCCCTTTAATGCAAGAGAAGGGACCCTGAATCTTCAAACATCCTTTGGTCTGGGCTGGACAGATGAGGTCAGCATCATCTGTCACATCGGCTACAGCAAAATTAATGACATGGATCATTGTCACTGAGGGGATGACCTGCTGAAATAATTGAAAGGAGACTTGCCTGAGAGAGAAGAATCATGGGAAGGCAGGAGTGGAAACAAAGCTCAAAGATATAGTACTGGCAGCAATAGCCTTCAATGACCTCAGCCCATCAGTGTGAGGATGACAGGAATTCACAGCAAAAAGGGCTAGTGATTTATACAGCACATGCCAGGAGGGTCCAGGCTGATGGCAGAGATGCGACTCATAAACCAAGGCAGATTATCTGTCAAGATGGGATTCTGTCTTAAAAAACAAATGTTAGCAAAGAGTGATTGGTGGCAGGCAAAGGGACTCCTGCCCACCCAGGCAAGTGCCAACAGAATCCTCCCAATGGCCAAACAAGGCTGGCTCCCTAAAAAGGCTTGAGTCAGATTAGGTGGGGATGGCAGGACCAATAGACAAAGCGAGAAGAGAGATCCCTATCAGGTTAGTCACACAAGGAACACAGGGAGGCCAAACACCAAGAACACAAGGACAGGAAGCATCAGTTCTGTTTCTGGCATTGCTGCAGCCTCCAGAGTGAGGGCACACTCCCACCTGCCTCGGTGCCTATGCACATCAAACAAAACGTTAGACCCGCACCTTGTGTTCAACGCCCCCTGCAGGTGTGAGAGTTTCTGTCCACATGTCCTGGTTTCAAGTGAGAGGCAACCAGCTTTGACATCTAGGAGTTGGGTTTGAGGGGCACCTAAGAAAGAAATGATAGACCTAGGAAGAAGGCAAATGGTGATTCACAGAGTATGTTCTTACATCACTGGCTTTGGGGCTTCCACCACTAAACATACTTCCATGTTTCTAATGAAATAGCACATACCATGTTTTTCCATCCACTCCACTCACCACCAAAAGATGACCATGACGGTCACAAGAGAAGTGTCTATTTGGACTTGGGAACAGTGACCTTCAATAGCATTTTGGAACCTCATCCATCAGGAACTGGAGGAGTGTGTGTGTGTGTGTGTGTTTTACCTTGAGCAAAGTTTTAAGGCTTTGGGATTGGGTGTCTCACCTGAAAATTGTAATTTGGCCACAACCCACTGTGTGATGTGGGGCAGCTTAATCTCCAAGTCTCAGTTTTCTGATCTGTACTCTGGGAGAGTTTAGCTAGAGTTTTTTAATTCCTATTCTAGTGCTCTGTGGTCAACAGACTCATATCTTCTCCATCCTGCTTCTTTCTGTTCAAGATTTTTGTTCCAGATTCTATACAGATTCCAAAGGATATCTGGAGGAGCTACTGTTGCCATTATATAGCAAAACTTTACAACCACCCTTTCCTACGGTTACCCAAGCATAAGACTTTGGGTTGTAGGTGTGGTAGGCATAATGATCAATACAGCAGATGCCATGGGTATTAGTTGACCAACCATTTCCATCTTCTTTGGGTAGTTTTCCTGACTTCTTTGCAATACTGCTGGGATAGACAACAGATTTTGAACCTCCATATACAGATTTCATTTATTACATTTGCTTTCCAAGTAAAGCCTTAACATTCAAGATTACTGCCATCAGCTCAGAGTTGGCTCTTTGCCTGAATTTTGTGTTCTCTCACTAGGTTTTCAGCAACCATAGCAATCATTCTCAAAAAACCTCGGGTTGTCCATTCTCTCCACTCAAGTCCTGTGGTTATAAAAAGGGTTTGAGAATTGACAATATAGTGATACATCAGTTCCTGACAGCCAAACCAAGTCGCCTGCTCTGTTGTACAAGAACATACCGTCCCTGTCCCAGCCCCCTGAGGAATCATAATGGACTTCATGGCATCTGTGTGTCGTTTTACAATTGTACCCAATATGACTTCTTGGAAATATCCCCACCATAAGCCAAGCCTAAGCCAGTCAATAGGTCCCTTTTTCGTAGCCACTGAAGTTTGTTCACTAGTGACATGCCACCTGACCATAGCAATGGTCAGAACTTATGCTGGCAAATACAATGAAATTTTGTTTTAATAAAAGAGAGAGCAGCTGCTTCTCCTACCCTTGGGGCCCCTTAAGAACATCATTGGTAATCCAGACCTTATAGCTAAGGAGTTAAATAAACCCAGTCTCTATGTTAATTGTACAATTCCAGGTCATGGGTCTTCTGACCTTGGGAACTTGAATCAGGATTCTCTCAAGAGGAGAAAGTTATTACAGGGTGCATCCATTTGTCTCTCAAGGAGGTAAAGATATTTTCATTTTTCTTTCACTTTACCATATAAGGTACGTGAAATTCTGCCCAGAATTGTGTAGTCTCCAGCAGACTGCCTGCATGTATATAAACTGACAGGCATACTTAGAATAAGCCATGTATTCTTCCTTATAGATATTGGTATGGAGTGAGGTGGAGTCTTTATATTGGCAGGATTGTTTTATTTCCCCAACAGCCCTTTTGCTGGAAATGATGGCACAAAAACATACTCTTCTCCTCCAGATTCAAAGCTGGAAGGCAAAGCTGCAGCCATTTTTCACCCTGAGGACAGAAGCTACTGGAGAACAGGGCCAATGCCAAGGAACTGGGACCAAGAACCCAGGAAAAAAGATGGTGATGACTTCACCCAAGTCACTGGATCCAGCCATGCCTGACTATCTCTGGACTTTGCCATTTTGCAATTCAAAATATTTTCCTTTTCTTGGTAGAGAGAGCATCCTAACTGGTATAAGGCCCAATTTTGGGCATTTTGAGTGTTTTTTCAAAATCTTAAAATACAATTATATTGTAATGCACTTTCAAACTTCTATATTAGAAATATAGAAAATATGTAGGCACAGTCCTGCCCTCTTGCCAGAACCCTTCCCCCTTACATGATACTCTCACTAGGTAGTTGTCAAGCTAATGGGGCCAACCAGTTCTGGGAATCTTACTGCCTCTAAGGGAGCCCATTCCATCTTCATGCAGCCCTACCCACCCACAAGCCCTTCATGTCTCCCACTTCTTTTTTTCAAGGGGCCTGTAAATCAAAGCTGGGTTCTATATCCCACTAAATGTGCTCTTTTCTGGGTAAAATTTCTAGTTATTTAGTTACCTGGTACACAACCATTTCTTATTTCAAACCAAATCAATAATTGGGTATTGTGTCCTTTATTAAGGGTGTTTTAGTCAGCTTTTTCACATCTGTGACTAAAGAACCTGACAAGAACAATTTTAGGAAGAAAAGTTTATTTAGGTTCTCACAGTGTCAGAGTGCACAGTCTAGCTCCTTTCCTTGGGATTCAGATGAGGCTGAACATCATGGTGGAAGGCATGGCTCCAGGGAGCAGAGAAGAAACTCCAACAGATACAAAATATATGCCCCAGAGCACGCCCCCAGTGATCCAGCCCCTCCAGCTACGCCCTGACTGCCTTTAGCTGCCAGTTAATCCCTATCAGGGTTTAATTCAACCTGTTAAGATTTTCATAACCCAATCATTTCACTCTCACTGTTTGCATTGCCTCACATATTGAGATTTTGGGGGACCCCTTTCATCTAAATCATAGCATTCCACCCCTAGGTCCCAAAAGCTCATGACAGTCTAGCAATGCAAAATACAGTTAGTCCATTTCAAAGAGTCTCAACAGTTCCAAGATTGCCCAAAAGTCCAAGTTCAAAGTCTCTGAGACCCAAGGCAAACTCACATCATGAGCTCCTGTGGACAATCAAATCAAGTTACACAGGTCCTATACTTAAAGGCACATAGTAAATATTTCCATTTAGAAAAATACGGACATACAAAGAGGGGGGTGACACCAAAGCAATACGGAATCCACCTGGGCAAACAAGTCCTGTAGCTCTAAATCAAGCATCTGGAGCACATGGCTTCATGCTGTTTTATCCACCCCTACCACTTTGTTGGTTGCAGTCCACATGGCCTCTCCCTTGACTTGTCTCTGATCAGTTCCTGCAGGTTTCCTTGGCTAATATTCCACTTTATTGGCATTTCTTAATCTCGGGGGCCTCCACTGCAGCTTGGCTTCCTTCTCACATCTCCACACACCAGCCTCTCCAGGACTGCCCGCAGGGACTCCAACCCTGGGGCACCCTGCCTGGCCTCCCAGGCCTTCCTCTAAAATCTCAGTGGAAATCTCCATGACCCCCTAACTCCAGCATCCTGCAATCCTGCAAAACCAGCACCACGTGGTCAACACCTAGGTCTGTCACCATCTCACCATCTCAATCTGTGGCCAAGCCTCCAGGGACCCTAGCTGCAGCAGCCTCTGAGTTTCTGGCTGGCTGAGCACAATGAAAAACCCTCCTAGGCCCCGTTGTGCAAGAAGTGTGCTCCACTGGTCTCTTCTCAGCGATTTTTACTCCCTTGAACCTGAGATGGATGTGGTCTTGCCATTTCCTGAGATGTCCTCAACCCATCTTTCTTATTGTCTCTAGGCAAAGTCTTTAGCACTTCTTTAGTGGCCATTATGTCTTCAATAAATGCGACTTCTTTAGCCCCAGTTTAACCCCAACCTTATGTTTTTCAAATCTTTGTGTTCTTCTTTCTGCTCCTGAATATCACCATGAACTTGGCTAAAAGCCTCCAGCAATATCCACACCACTGCCTGAATGCTATGTTGCCTAGAAAGGTCTTCAACTAGATTAAGAAATCCAGGAGGTGGGGAAGATGGCGTCTTGAAGCGTGACAGCATTCGCTGGGGCTCTGACTCTGACTGGGAAAAATCCACTGCATCACCAATTTTCCAAGGTGCGTACAGGGTAAAATATATATGATTGTCTACTACTAGTTTGTGAAGCTTTTTAATAAGGAACCGTCTCTTAGGAGTTTCGCGAGAAGGGGAAAAAAAAATTTTTAAAAAAGTAACGGGGGTTTTCCCCCTCCCACCGCGGGCACATAAGCCTGCCACTGCGGACAGTCTGCCAGAAAGAGTTCTGTCTGCCCCCACCCCCCCAGGATTACTGGTGCAGCTCCTTCCTTGGTGTAGCATTCCTATGAGTTTGGAAATAGCAAGTTTCTGGCTGTTCTATCAAGAACGGGAACAGTACGCTGGACGCATTCCCGACCGGCTCCAGGGACCAGGGACGGGAATACAAACGGCAGCCGCCGATCCAACGGGTCTGATCGGAAACATAGATTTCATCACTAAACCCACCTGTCTGCAACTAATTAGACCCCCGCCAAACTCATACCCTGTGAGGGGTTATAGCCGTGTTTGAGGACGGCCCCCTGGGGTGTACGGTAATTCTTCACCATTACAAACGATAGGACTACATTTCCCATCAGCTGCAAAAGCGGGACTACAGTTCTCCTGTCGGAACTAGGGGAATTTTTTCCCTGTACGGGCAGGAACACTGACGACTTCCTTTTCGTTCCGTGTGCTCATTGGTCACAATCCCGCACCATCTACAGAGACTGGGCAGCAAACCGCATTAAAGATCCAGTGGGTCTGAGCAGAAACATAGATTTCATCGCTAACCCCATCCAGTCCGTAACTAATTAGAACCCCGCCAACATTTCATTCTGTGAAGGGAGAGAGCTGTGCTCAGAGACAGCAGCTGTCTCCAGGCGCCCGGCTGCTCGACGTCAGTACGTATGAACGACGGGACTACATTTCCCATCGGCCACATAGGCGGGGCTACAGACCGGAGCGTATGCTGGAAGGAAGAGAAACTTCTCTGTTCTGCTAGCATCAGTGGCAATTACATTACGTTCCGTGCTCACTGGTCTCTAGCCCGCATCTGCTACAGAAGTAGCCAAGACTGCAGATACGAGCAGAGCCACAGATACTGTTGCTGGACATCCCCTATCCTAAGTAAAACACTCGTCTCCCAAGCCCACATATTGTGGGGAGCAATCCTGGTACCGGGAGACAGCCTGCAGGGGGCCACAGACTGAGAGACATTCAATTTGAGGTCCCAGAGACACCCTCATTGTCTATAGATACAAAATTTCATTAAGAATTTTTTATTTGGTATTTTCATTTTCTTTTACTTTTTTGGCTTTTAATTTTTTTTATTTTTTAACTCATTTTCTTTGTAAATTTTTACTCCTGCTCTATCTTATTTTTTATGTTAGCATATTTTATTCTATTTTTTTAATTTTTTAATTTTTTATTTTTTTACTTTTTTTACTACACTGATTATTTTTCTCTTTTTTCTTCTTCTTCCTCTTTCTCTTCTTTCTTTTTCTTTCTGTGCCTCTCTTCCTCTCTTTCTCATTTCTAGCTTTACAGTTAATACTAAAGTCAAAGTTGGTGGA